>CAUYQU010000155.1:0-68390 GCA_963574635.1 Cheracebus regulus
TCCTTCATTTCAACCCTGGTGAATCTGATGATTATGTGCCTTGGGGTTGCTCTTCTTGAGGAATATCTTTGTGGTGTTCTCTGTATTTCCTGGACTTGAATATTGGCCTGCCTTGCTAGGTTGGGGAAGTTCTCCTGGATAGTATCCTGAAGAGTGTTTTCCAGCTTGGATTCATTCTCTCCATCAAATTAGGTACACCTATCAAATGTAGATTAGGTCTTTTCACATAATCTCATACTTCTTGGAGGCTTTGTTCATTTCTTTTCACTCTTCTCTAATCTTGCCTTCTCATTTTATTTAATTTAGTTGATCTTCAATCTCTGATATCCTTTCTTCTGCTTGGTCAATTCAGCTATTGAAATGTGTGTATGCTTCATGAAGTTCTTTGTTTTTCAACTCCATCAAGTCATTTATATTCTTCTCTAAGTTGTTTATTCTCATTAGCATTTCGTCAAACCTTTTTTCAAGGTTCTTAGTTTCTTTTCATTGGGTTAGAGCACGTTCTTTTAGCTCAGAGAAGTTTGTTATTACCCATCTTCTGAAACCTGTTTCTGTCAATTCATCAGACTCATTCTCCAACCTGCTTTGTTCCCTTGCTGCTGAGGAGTTGTGATGCCTTGGAGGAGGAAAGGTGTTCTTGTTTTGGGTGTTTCCATCCTTTTTGCACTGATTTCCTCCCATCTTTGTGGATTTATCTACCTGTGGTCTTTGTAGTTGGTGACTTTCAGATGGGTGGACCTTCTTTCTGTTGATGATGAAATTATTTCTTTCTGTTTTTTAGATTTCCTTCTAACAGTCAGGCCTCTCTGCTATACAACTGCTGGAGGTCCACTCCAGACCCTGCTTGCCTGGGGATCACCTTCAGCAGCTGCAGAAAAGTAAGTGTTTCTGCCAGTTTCTTCTTCTGTTATCTTCATCTCAGAAGGATACCAGCCAGATGTCAGCCTGAGCTCTCCTTTATGAGGTGTCTCTTTGGATACAAGGCGGTCAGGGAGCTGCTTGAGGAAACAGTCTGTGCCTTATAGGAGCTCAAGGTCTGAGTTCTGAGGTCCATTGTTCCATTCAGAGCTCTTGGGCAGGTTCGTTTAAGTCCACTGCAGTGCAATTCATAACCGCCTTTTTTCCCAGGTTCTCTGTGAAGGTGGGGCTTTATTTATAAGTTCCTGATATGCTGCTGCCTTTTTTCAGAGATGCCCTGCCCAGCAGTCTTCCAGCAGGTAGCCTAGTCACAGTCTGCCAGCAGAGGCATTGCTGAGCTGCCATGGGCTCTGCCCAGCTGCTGTGTGAACTTCCTTGCCATTTTGTTTACAGAGGTATAGTTAGAATTGCCTCAGTAATGACGGACTGCCTCTGTAATGGTGGACTGCCTTGGTAATGGTGGACTGTCTTGGTAGTGGTGGACTGCCTCAGTAATGGTGGACACCCTTCCCCCAACAGAGCTGGACTGTCCCGGGTCTAGCTGCATTTGCTTTGAAACTCTGAATCCAGAGCATTTCAGATTGCTGGTCTTTGTGGGCTGGGACCTGCCAAGCCAGATCACCTGGCTCTCTGTTTCAGCCCCCTTTTTTTCAGTTGAATGGGAGGCTCTGTCTCCCTGGCATTCCAGGTGCCAGTTGAAACGGCTGCCCAGATTTGTGTGAGTTTTTTTGCAGAGACCCGCTGTGCCAGCTGAAACAGCCATGCTGGAAACTCATGGCACCATGGCACTTTTCAGCCTTGGAATCTCTTGCCTGTGGGCATAAAAACTCATTTGGAAATGTGGTGATCGCTCACCCTCTGCATTGTTCTTGCTGGGAACTGCACTCCAGAGATGTTCCTATTCAGCCATCTTGGATCTGCCCATCCAATCAGATGTCTACATGGCTATCTGATATGATTTGGCTTTGTGTCCCCAACTCAAATCTCATCTTCAGTTATAATCCCATAATTCCCACCTATCTGGGAGAGTGGGAGGTAATCATGGGAGTGGTTTCCACCACGCTGTTCTCATGATGAGTGAATTCTTATGAGATCTGATGGCTTTATAGGTGTCTGGCATTTCCTCTGCTGGCACTGACTCTCTCTCCTGCCATCCTGTGAAGAGATGCCTTCTCCATGATTGTTAGTTTCCTGAGGCCTCCTCAGCCATGCAGAACTGTGAGTCATTAAACCTCTTTTCTTTATAAATTACCCAGTCTTGGGCATGAGAATGGACTGATACACTATCCATTCTTCATTGAACCTAAGCATAATGAGAGTTTTCCCTGAGTCTTTATGTTCTCATTTCTGAAGGCTCCCATGTCACGTAACACTTTGATTATATACATTTGTTATGTTTTTTTGTTGTTGTTAAACTGTTTTTTGTTATAGAAGTGCCAGTCATGACCCTTATGATGGAAGAGGAGAGGTATCCCACCTCTCCACCTCTACAGCCTCTTCTCTTCTGGAGATGCACTCTCTCCTAGGTGAACTCACCCAGTCCCATGGTTCTAAATACTTTCTGTATGTTGTTGACTCTCCATTACAAATCACAACCTGGACCCCTCCAAGTGCATATCTGTCAGACACCTCAACCTTGAACCAACCTTTCAGTAAATAGACAAGTCTTCGAATTCCTTGACTGATAACTTCAGTGTCATCCTTGACACTTCTCCTTTCACATCCAACATCTACTCTATATACTGAAGGCTCTAGTGCCATAAGACACAAAATCCCACCACTTCTACCACCCTTACTGCGGTCACCTCCTAGGAGCCATCATTATCCTGTCCAGCACTAACTGCCTAGCTGGTCTTCCTGTTCGTACCTTTGTTTCCCTCCACCTTCAGACTATTCACAGGTGATCAATTTCAAACATGAGTGGCATCACGAGAGTCCACTGCTCAGAGTCATTCAGCGATGTCCTGTTTCTAGGAGTAAAAGTCAAAGTCCTTTGGCTGCATCAAGGTTCCACATCATCTGCCCCTACTACCACTCTGACTTCATTGCTGGCTACTTTTACCATTTTTCACTTGGGCCCCCTGTTACTGCTGGAATATGCTTAGAGCCCTGGTGTTGCTCTTTTTCCTGCCTGAGTCTCTGCTTCAACATGGACTGAACACAGGCAGGCTTCTTCTGGCTGTTCTTCTCCCCTCCAGCACTCCAATTCCCTCCTACAACTTTACACAGCAATTTCTCTTGTAACCTGTGTGTTTCCTATGTGTTTTCTATGTGCCGCCTATGTATGCATATATATGTGTGTGCATTCACTCATTCATGTGTGGAATCACTCATCAGTTGTCTTTTTCTGCTATAAAGGTAGGGGTAGGGACAGTCTGTTTTGTTTTCCTCTGTATTCTTTGCACTAGAACAATGCCTCACATAGAGTAGGCACTTGATAAATGTTTGTCAGAGAAAAAAAATAAAGATGAGCTGCATTGCTAAAATTATTAACAAATAAATTCTTATTAGTGAATAGATTATCAATAAATGAACAAAGATTGCATTGTGACATGAATGGAAGATGGTCTAATGCCAGAAGAGAACTTACAGAATCAAAAGGGGAATTTGAAATAATATTTAAGTGTGAAAAAATATGGAATGATGAGCTCAGAGATGAAAATTGCTGCATCCCACCACTTCCTCGACCTCCCACTGTGGCAGATGTTAACATGTGATCCTGGGGACCCACAGAGTTCTAGAACCTTACTGCTCTAAGTGTGGTCCACAGACACTGACCAGAATCATAGGCATCACATAGGAGCTTGTGGGACACACAGAAACTTGCCTCTATTTACTGAGTCTGAGCTGCATTTTGACAAGATCCCTCGGTGATTTGCTTGCCAATAAAGTTTGAGAAGCACCAGGGTGCATAGTGACTGCTGGCTCATCACAGCCGCACACAGGCTCAAACATGCTTGACATCTTTGAGCTGAGTGCTGCAACTTTTCTCCTGATTTGAGTGACATCCATTCCATTTCTTCACACTTGTCAGAAACCATGTCCCAATTCCTGCATCATCAGTGTCATCCTGATGTATATCTACAATGCCGGGAAGATAAGGGGCTGCCAACCATCTCCACTGCTTTATCAGAGTCCCAGACATCTGCAACTCAGCTCGTAACTGCTGTTTGCCACACAGTGGTGAAATCTGCAGTCCCCTCTCCCACCAGCTCACCTTCTAGAGAAACAAAAAGGTGAACCCAGAGCAATGCTGGAGCCCAACTGGGAGAGAGACCAGCAGTCCTGTGGATGTGCTTCTCAGAACTTCCTGCTTCCCCCGACCCTCTTTCCACTCTCCTAGCTGACCAATGACAAATCCAGAGGCAACTCTCAAAGTAAAACTGTGTTGGGGCAGAGGCACTGAGACATTGACTGATGAGCCTTGTCTCAGGGGAGCAAGAGAGTAGGGCTGGTGGGGCTGGATGAGCCCAGACTACAACATGAGAGGGTCTCGACTCTGAAGCACCTTCTGCCACCACTGGGAGGGAAACACCACCCCTTCTACTTGGAGGAGCCCAAGCTGAGGACAAGGATTTTTACCCCATCTGGCAGACATACCTCTCAGCCAAAGCAGCTGAGAGTTCTAAAGGAAAGGTGAGGAGATATTTGAGATACATATATGCTGTTTCATAAAAGAGCTTGTAGCAGACAAAACAAAATCAATCGATCAGGCAGAACACACACTTAAAATAAAAAAAAAAAATTTTAATGTTCTCAGATTGGTAGCTGTGGATATTAAAAACATGAAGCAACTCCAAGCATACATAAAAAGAAATAAGAGGAAAAGTGAGTCTAAAATGATAATCATTTCAACAGAGAACGCAGGAGACAGTTGGAATGTCAGAATACCAGAGAGACAAGGAGGAGCTGGACAGTGGAGTGAGAAGCTCACTCAGAAGGCACAGGAAGGGTTAAAGAGAGAAGAATGAGCTGGAAACCTGGGTGAGGAAGGACAAGCTCTAGACATCCACGTCATAGGAGTCCCACAGGAACAGAGGAAGGTAAACGGAAAGAATTGTTGAAAACAAGAAAAGACCAAGAATTTCACAGACTTAGAAAAAAAAAAGATATTCTCAGCTGGAAAGGGCTCACAGAGGGCCCAGGTAGAAAGATTAAAAATACAGATGAAAATAACTAAACTTTACCTAGACACATTAGAATGAGATTTAAGATCATCAAAGCAAAGAGAAGATTCTGAAAACTTTCAAAGGGAAAAACCAGATGACCTGCAAAGATAAAAGAATAAGATTAAAAATATAACGTATGTGCCCTAGTGTTGCTGTTGAGAAATATGATGTTCAAAAGTGGAAGGAAAAGAATTTTAAGCCCCAAGAATCTCAATATCCAACCCCAATTGGACATTCTAACAAGCTGTCATTTCAGTGTAGGCAGAATACAAGCAAGGCCTTAGAATATTTGCCACAGAGACCCTCAAGAGTTAGTTACTCACCAGTCAAAGCCAGAGACCCTCAGATCTTAGTGGATCAAGAACATACATTTAAAAGTGAAATAGAGAAGAAGAAAACTTTGTGTTTCTGGCAATGAACTGTCTAGAAATTCTTAAGAGCTCTTTCACCAAAAAAGACCTGGCAGTGTTGGATAAATTACAACAAACATGACTAAATGAAAAGCTGAGCTCACAAGAATTAAAGGAAACTCAGGAGTCAGGAAAAGAAACAGCAGGTAAAATTTGAGTGGTAAGTGAGGGTGGAGTAATGGCTGCCCTTGGGACAATCACCAGTCCTAGGGATGCAGGCTTGTTGGTTTCAACAAATGCATGGGGCATTAAGCAAAACCTTGGCCTTTTAGAGATGACAGTTTGAAGCTGAGCCCTCTACATAAGGTTAGTCCCTCTCAGTTCTACCTTCTCAATGACAGAGGTCTGCTATGGGAAAAAAATCTACCTGTGGCAATTTGGGGGCCAGAAGGAAAGCAGTATTCTCAGCCTTGCCTTAGAATACGTGATCACTGACTGACCCTCATTGCCCTGGACTAAGGGTTTGAATTCATACCTGCTGCAAAGCTAAGCAAGTATCATAGTTGAAACATATCATAGCAGAGTGACTGACAGCATGTTTGTGGCTACCCTGTCACAAACAATGTGAGTGACTTTGATCAAGGTGCATAACCTCCTTTTTCTGCATTCTTCATCTTTAAAAGGAGAACAGAGCTTGCACTGTGTTTGACATGTAGAAAGTGCTATGTGATTTTTTTGTTGAGGAGAACACTGGATGAGGTCCTGGGTTTTAGTGCTTCCAGGTGCAAGGCAAAAGTAAACATGAATCCTCTCTAGAGGAATTCATCTCAACACAGCTGCCTAAAGATTCCCACTGGTTTGGATCAATCAAACCTAAGCTCACAATTGAAAATTGCAAAACACATGAAGGAACTGGCTACCATGCATAAGAATCAGCATAATGAGCCACACAAAGGCCTCATGCATTTGAATTATCATATATGAAATATAAATTATATGTATTTAAAATAAATGATTTGAAGACATAAATAAATGAGATTATAGAAATCTTTAGACAAATATGGAAAAGGACATAATAGACAGAAATTAAAATTCAATTACCTAAAAAAAAATGTAATGGGTTGATTTTTTTAAAAGTCATAGCTAAAGAGAATTAGTAAACTGGAAAACAGATCTGAGGTGATTATACAGAATTATCCAGTACAGAGTGAAAGAGACAGAAAACATGAATGAAACATCCAAAGATCAGAAACACAGACGAGAGAACAAAAAAGTCTAATATTTATAGGTGCTCCAGAAGGAACTAAAGGATAAAATAAATAAAATTGAAGAAAATACGGAGAAAATGAATATGCAAAGTGATGATGGCTGAAATTCCTACAGAGTAAATTTGAAAATTCTGTTCCCAGATTCAAATAACGTCATGAATCTGGAGCAGCAGGAAATGAAATGAAATCCACAACTAAAGCTTTGTATTGAAACCAAAGAACACGAAAATCCTAAAATCGACCAGGGAGAAGGAAACTGATTATCTGAAACACAAAATAGAAACAAAACAAAACAAAAACCACTAATCACATCAATTGTAGGTTTTATAACAGAACAAAATGGAAGCCAGATAAGAGTGGGATAATAACTTTAGATTGTTCTTACCCTAATATTTTCATTCGCAAACAGAGTGCTTGCATGTATATGTGAAATAAAGACATTTTCTCACAAATGATGAGGGATATGACTGAATGTTTTTATACTCATGGAATGATCCTGCAGTGAGAGAAAATGTGGCAATTGTTGGCCAGTACCCTTGAGTGCATGGGACGGGGAAGGAGCTGGCACAGGTGCAAGGATTAGCTTTGGGGAGACAAGAACAGATGAATCCTAACAGGAGAGAAGACAGTCTCCAATGTAGTAAATGTGAGGGTGGGTACAGGACGGATTTCATTTCAAGGGTTTCCAGTTTCTCCATGAAGTTGGAAGGAGCTCATCATCAGGGAGCATTTTGGAGGACAGCTTCGAGGTTTGAAGTTAGAGGAGAAGGTGTGACAAGGTCTTTTGGGAAGGTCAGGGAGTGGACGAAGGCATTCATAGTGGGAGGTCCTGGCCCCATTAAAGACCCTTTCAGGATGTTGGCTGCCCACATACAGAAAGACCAGCAATACGGGTCTGTGTCTTCCTCCCACTGTGCTGAGTTCCCCGGGCACAGTTGTGGAGCAGTAGGAGAGTAGGGATTAGTCCCACACAGACTCTGCAGGAAGAATGAACAGAAGAGTGCTGTGTGTTTTCAGACACGCACATCTCCGAGGACAGGCATAAAATCAATTAGAACCGGTGCCTGCAGGGGTGCATGTGGTACCAAGGGAGAGTGATAAGAAGAAAATACTAAACTAAGGTAAAACAAAACAAGAGTGCTAGCTTGTGAGGGACAATAATGGCAGTGTGCTCGGAGCTGAAGCATATAATTGCCCAACTGTGTGCACCTGAGGTCCAAAATCAGAAGAAAGGAGAAAAAATAGCACCCATTTGTTTGTCTTTTGAATACATTGGAAAAGATAAAACTCTGACTATTTTTGTTCACCAGCCCTTCTTTATCTATAGAAATATCAGCAAGCATAGCTGAAAAAGCAACCCGGGTGATCACGGAGGAGAGACTGCACTTGGACACCCGAGGGTCGACCTCTGGTCTTGCCCGGGCTTGGGCTGTCATGTGGGGATCCGCTTTGGGTTCAGCCTGGCTGAGTCTATTTGTAGTTACTGATCGGCTGCACAGCCGTTGATTTTATTTAATTTTTTTCTGTGCCTGTGTTAGCAGCTGATTGAGGAATAATCAGCTGGATCAACTGCAGAGCGATGCAAACTAGCTGTTAAAATACCATAAATAACTCAATTGGCCACTTCGCATGAGGGTTATTTCTGTTCTATACAAAAGGGCTTATGCAACTCTCATACAGCTCAATATTGAAGTTGTTAGCGGATGGAGAAAAGGGGGAACTTAATACTTTTCTCTCTGAGAGAAATCCCTGTATGCAATCAGCTCTCTATTATCTGGGTGCAGCTCAGAGGAATTTTGAACTCAAATCACACTCCTCCCTCCTTCAATGTTCTTTTCCCCACATTTTTTTTGGCCAGCAGCCTCCCCACCCAGGTGCTTCACTAACCTACTGCTGTGTAACAAACCAGCCAAAGCACAGAGATTTAAAACAATAGCCCTTCATTGTTTTTCAGGGTCTTGTTGGTTGACTGGGCTCAGCTGGGTGCTCCTGTGTCCCCACTGGTATCAGTGCAGGTGACTCAAGTGTCCACCTTCAGCCAAGAGTGTGGCCAGGGCTGGGGCACTCCACGTAGCCTCACTCATGTGTCTGGCAGCTGAGGCACCTCCACGTGGCCACGCCAGCAGCACAGTGACAACTCTTTACATGCTGGCTGGCATTCCAGGAGGCTAAACCAGAACCTTCCAAGGGTTCACCCCTGAAAATCACATGCTGCCCCTTCCAGCATATTCCAGTGGCGAGGTCCCAGGGAAGGGAGATAGGTTTTAGGTCTCAGCAGAAGCAGCGCTCATGGGGATCCTTGGTGGCCGCCATGATCTGCGATTGCCCATACCTGTGGGAACACAGGAGGAACTAGGCCAGAGCCCAGAATGCAGGTAGGAAGCTGAGCCTGTTGGGACAGACTGTGGAATGCAGTGGATGCCTGCCCAACTCCATCAGCTCTGCCTGGTGCTCTTCCTCCTGTTTCCTCTGCTGCTGGGCTGCCCTTTTCTTTTCACCTGTGTGGACCAGTGTAGATGCTGCCTCACCTTAGAATCCTGGAGGCCCCTGACCTTAGCTCCTGTACAGATCGTGCTAGGTGGCCTGGTTCCTGGTTGAGTTTGGAGGCTTTCTGGTCTATCCATGAAACTGCCACATCCCCTACCCCACAGAGCCTGGAAAAGACAGAGTCCTGGCTAGTACTGCTGGAAGCCATGCTGCTGTCTTCCAAATGCCATGCATCCAGGAGGTGAGAGTTGCTAGTGAGTCAAAATGACTGACTTCTGTCAGTGGTAACTTCCCAACAATGACACTCCAGGTCAGTGGACTAGAGAGCCCACAAGACCAAGCACGTGCAAGCAGAGGGCATGTGTGGCCAGGAGACCTGGTAGCAGGGGTATGGAGAGGTGCCAAGAGTGGGGTTGGAAAGGCTGGGAAGGAAAACGGACGTCCACCATCAAGCAAGGCTGACCCAGTGATAGGCCTTGAGAAAACCAGTAATCGGCTGGGCGCAGTGGCTCACGCCTGTAATCCCAGCACTTTGGTGGGCCGAGGCAGGCAGATCACCTGAGGTCAGGATTTTGAGACCAGCCTGACCAACATGGCAAAACCCCATCTCTCCTAAAAATACAAAAAATTAGCCGGGCGTGGTGGCACATGCCTGTATTCCCAGCTACTCGGGAGGCTGAGGCAGGAGAATTGGTTAAACTAGGAGGCGGAGGTTGCGTTGAGCTGAGATCATGCCATTGCAGTCCACCTGGGCAACAAGAGTGAAACTCCGTCTCGAAATAAGAAAAGAGAGAAAACAAGTAATCATCATCACCACCTTCAGCTCATAGCCCTTCCGTTAGATGAGACCGGGAGACTGGAAATAGCAACAGCCCGATGGGGTTACTGTGAGGATGAAATGAGTGAACATAAGCAGAGTCTTAAAAGCTGTGCCCAGCATGAAGCAAGTGCTGCCTAAGAATTAGCCGCGGGGACAGAAACGGCCTGTAGTCCCTTTCCCTGGGCCATGGACCTTGATTCCTTTATATTGCATCCCGTGGTCAGAGCTTGGCAACCTCATCGTGTATACTGAGGTCTCTGGAAAGAATCTGTCCTATGGAGGAGGAGGGGGATGAGGACAGTGATCCCTGCACACTGTGGCGTTTTGCCACCAACACAGGCTTCACCCTCTACCTGCTGGCTCACCCTCTGATGTGCTTTCTGCTGTTACTGCAGCAGTGTTTGACTCCTGTTGCTACTAGCTGGGGCCCTTACTCGGGCAGCCGTGTGCTCAGCTCCTCCCATAATGCTGAAGTTGGGACCTGCGTTCTGTCTTCCTCCTCCTGCCTTCTCCCACTCTCACCTGCCTCAGGCCCAGCAACTCCAGCCACCTGCAGCTAAGGACAGGGTTCCCTGGACCAGCTGCCCTCCCCAGATGGACATTGCTCTTGGCTGAGGTTTTCCAGCCCCCACTGCAATCCTGGGCCCCCTCCCTGTCTGCCTGGATGTGTACATTTCTATCTCTACCTGGGATGTAATTTTCGGGATTATGCTTCTATACGGCGATTCGTCATTCTGGGTTTAAGGACTGTTTACTTAGAGATTGCCTTTGTCACTCACTGTGCCTTGTTTGCTTTGTGATCTGAAGTTATTGCCCAGGTTTCAAGAGCTGCCACATGCTTTCCTTTCAAAGGCAGCTTCATCCGGTCTATACTGCCATTTTCATTGGTTTTACAAGGCTTGGGAAAGGTCTGAGCTAAGTGGTCCTAGACGGGCTGCTTGTCACTCACATTGGCTTCCCCAGCAGACACTTGCAAACCTCAGGAGCCCCTCCCACTTTTTTCCCAGTTCCTAGATTTCAGGAGACAGTTAGAGGCAGAAAGGCAGCCAAGGAGACCTTGGACTCTGTCGGTTCTTCCCTTCCTGGGAACCTACTATGGCTCTTCCTGAATGGAGAAAGACTCAGCCTTCAGTGAGTGCTGAGCAGGGAGGAGGGGGGCCTGGGGGCTCAGGAGGACAAGAGCTGGGCTTGGGCACTGGGGGCGTGTCTAAGAGTGGACGTGAGTGTGTTAGTGTGTTCCCATTCACAACTGACTGCAGGAGCCACCTCTCACTTCTCTGTCCGTAACTTTAGCCACCATTTTTGTACACTCTGAAAACACACTGCTTCCTAGATATATTCCCTCTCAAAATGAAGTCCACTTAGGGGGCCTTGGGCAAACTGCTGTCATCATCTTGTTCAGTAGACTCTTTTTCCTCTGATCACAATTATGAATCTAGCACGTATTACATACCAAAATCTGGGGTAAGGGTAAGATCCCTGCCTTCAAGGAGCTTTTATTTGAGTCCCAGTCCCAATCCATTGCAGGTAGAAATTTCATCTGGGACCCACACCTTGGCTTGTCTCCCCACCGTTGTGGAATCCATGTGAGACCCTAGAACCTGCTCCCATAGCCTTCCTGGGCATAGACCCTGCAGGGAGCTTGCTATGATGCCGATTTCACTTCTGTAGGCCTTGGTGGGCTGGGACTCCATGGAGGCCCCAGGAGATTCAACACTGCTCTCTGAGGATCTCACTGAGAACTGCGCTGAGACTGCCTTCTCCACAGCTGCCATCCCTTCCTGATGCCTTTCTGCCTTTCTCTTAGGTTGTTTCTGATTTTAAAAATCATGAACTCTGATGTTTCCTACGTCTCAAGCACCCTAGAGCGAATTCTTGCCCAGAGTCACTCTATGTGGGCAGATCTTCTCATCTTGGTCTCCTGTAGCAGCTGGGGCTGCTCTTCCTCCAGATGGGCTCAAGCTCCTGATGCACAGGTGTGGCTCTGCCTTGGGGCACATGCCTGAGACATGCAGTCCTCTCAGAATGCCCTGGCCCTGGCACACCCACCTGGGGTAAGTTGGCAAACAAGACAGTCCCATCACTCAGATTCCTCATGGCATAACCCTACCCCCCACCCCACTGCCAGAGAAAACACAGGGTGGGCAAAGGGAGCAAGTGCCCCATCCCCCAATTCTTGTTGCTGACTCATGAAGAATGTGGTGAAGAGGCTTCCAGGAGGCCAGAAGCCAGGATTTCCTTGAAGTACCCATGCTCCACCACCCCAGAGCCCTCAAGGAAATGCCTTATTCCATGGAGACACCTCTGCTCCCCACTTGGAATTCCGCATCTCTGATCTTGTCCTCTGGAGGTCCGTCCTGTGCCTGTTCCCACTGTGCTTTCCTCCTGGTGCCACCAGCCTCTCAGCACTGATGGGGGTTTTGGTGGGGTGTGTGCATGGGGGGGTCAAGGTGAAGAACTTGGCACACATAAGCCCCTCCATCCTCAGCTCCATGCACAAACTTCAGGGTTGATGGATAGGGTTTCGGTCCATCTGAATCAATTGATTTGATCTTTGAAGAACACAGAAATTGACTCATACTCTATTTCATTTATTGGTGATGAAAACCTATATGCAAAAATTCCCAGAACCAGACAAGGTGGTGGTCCTGGGGGGAGATTGCAGGTGTCTGATAATCCTTCAGATCTGGGATGAGGGCGGGGCCTGGACCACTTTGCCTGGGTTCCAGGAAAGTCCGAGGAGAGGAGTTGGTTGGTCTCTGTATCCTCAGCTGTGTGGGTTGTGAACTTGGGCCTTGGGAGACTGCTACTTCCACAGCTCAAAAGCAGAGAAGTCAATGATTTAATCCAAAGCAAAAGGCATGTTACGGGCAACCCAATCCTCTGACTTTGAAAAGAAGCAAAGGGCAGAGAAGGCAGGAGTGATGGAAGGTCCCGTGGGAACCTCTGGGCTGAGGCTGGAAGCCAGGACACCTCTGATCTCCCCACGTCCTGTGCCCTCCACTGCTCAGAGAATCAGCCACTGGGGGGATCAGCACCTGCCAGTCATCCTTGACAGCCATCCCCCAGGAAGCCGCCTCCCACACCTCCCTCTGTTCACTGTGATCAGGGTCAGGCTGATTGGTGAGACCTCCCTGGGCAGAGAAGGCGAAGGCAGAGGGAAGGCCTTTCCCTTGAAGTTAATTTTTTCCTTTTGATGCCCTGAATTTCTGAACTGATGGTAGTTTCCCTGTAGACCCATGAAAGCAACTGATTAAAAGAAGCTGGGAAGCCAGGGGATTCCCCCAAGAACAAGAAAGAGGGTGATCACCGGAGAGCTGAGAGTATGTAGACCAAGGTTACCCACGCCCTGACTTGAGAAAAGCTAACAAGATGAAACGGACAGAAATAAAATGAGTGAGGAGGGAATGGAGCCCGGAGGGGGCTGGGCCAGCAGGATGGCCACCGCTCTGCACCCAGGAGAGCCCTGCCCACCCTGAGAGCGAGAAACCCTGGAGTGGAGACACAAGGATGTGCGGCCCTGGGAGGCGGATGGACCAGGCAGTGGATTCAGGGACCCCTCCATGCTGGAGAGGAAACCAGTCATCTCAATCACATGAGGAGACGAGTGGATGATGGCCACCTAAACAAGAAAGCACATTGGCCCGGTGAGGGAGGACAGCCTGGGAGCAAGAAGACACTGCAGGTGGGGGAGCAGGATCGTTTCAAAGGTAAGAAAGGGGATGCCTTAAAACTCATCTTTTTCAAAATTTGGTCAGTGCTGTTTCTACTCCAGAAACAATGCACTGAAGTTCAGATTTGCCCGAGCCTGGAATCTGAGTTCTCTGAGAAGTCACTGAGTGCTCTCAGGTTACACAGGCCAAGACTGCTTCTCTGTCCCCTCTGGGCCTGTAGAAAGTCCCCACCCCACTCCCTGCTCTGCCCTTTCCCATCTCCCTCCCTCCCTTCCTTCCTTCCTTCGTTCCTTCCTTTCCTTCCTTCCTTCCTTCCTTCCTTCTTTCTTCCTTCCTTCCTTCTTCCTTCCTTCCTCCCTCCCTCCCTTCCTTCTTTCCCTTCTTCCTTTCTTTCTCCCTCCCTCCTTCCATCCTTCCCTCCCTCCATCCTTCCCTTCCTCCCTTCCTTCTTTCCCTTCTTCCTTCCTTCCTCCATCTCTCCGTCCATCCCTCCCTCCCTTCCCTTCCTTTTCCTTTCCTTCCTTAATTCCTCCCTTTCTTCCTTTTCTTTCCTTTCTTCCTTTTTCTTCCTTCTTTTCTTTCTACTAAAAATAGAAAAATTAGTCTTCAAACTGTTCTTTTTTTATTCAATATGGTTTTAGTATATGTGCTCTTGAAATTCCATATGAATTTGTGGATCAGCTTTCCAATTCTTCAAAAACACGTTGTTGGAATTATGATAGAAATTGTATTGAATCTATATATTGCTTTGGGTAATCTTAACATTAAGTCTTCCAATTCATAAACATGAGATGTCTTTCCATTTAATTAGGCCTTTAGCTGCTTGCATCAAAGTTCTTTACTTTTAAGTATTCAGGTATTTACTCCTTAAGTATTCAAATATTTGAAGATTTAGGTATTCAAGTCTTTCACCTCTTTGGCTAATTTTTTCCCTAGGTATTTTGTTCTTTCAGATGCTATCGTAAATGCAATTGTTTTCTCAATTTTCTTTTCATATTGTTCATTGCTGGTGCATAGAAACAATTGTTTTCTGTGTGTTGTTTTGTACCCTGCAACTTTGCTGAATTCACTTATTAAATCTAGTAGGCTGTGTGTGCGTGCGTGTGTGTGTGTGTGTGTGTGTGTGTTATTTGGGATTTTCCATATAGGATTATGTTATTTGCTAATGGACATAGTTTGATTTCTTTACAAATTGAGAACATTTTAACCTTGGTCAGTTGTCCTATTTCTTTCTTTTTCTTTTTTTTTTTTTTCGAAATGGAGTCTCTCTCTGTGGTCCAGGCTGGAGTGCACTGGTGCAAACTCAGCTCTATGCAACCTCTGCCTCCCAGGTTCAAGCAATTCTCCTGCCTCAGCCTCCTGAATAGCTGGAACTACAGGCATGTGCCACCACGTCCAGCTAATTTTTGTATCCTTAGTAGAGATGGGGTTTCACCATGTTGACCAGGATGGTCTCGATCTCTTGACATTGTGATCTGCCCACCTCGGCCTCCAAAAGTGCTGGAATTACAGGAGTGAGCCATTGTGCCTGGCCAAAGTTGTCCTATTTCTTAAATTACCTTCTCGACTGGCTCCCACCATGCAGCAGGCCTCTCCCCATGCGGGCTTCCTCTGACCCCCAGCCTGGTTTAGCTGTCCCTGCTGTATCCCTCACCCCCTGCATGTCCCTGTTGCTCACGCTCCACCCTGTGTTGTCATTGCCTGTCTACTTGTCCGCCTGTCCTGAGTGGCAGGGGTAGTGTTCACTGAGGTTACCAACTGAGGTTGCCACAGAGCCAGCATGTGCCTGGCACACAGTAGGACTGTCTGCAGTTGGGTGACAGGGACAGCTTTGTGGTCTGGCTTCATGACTGAATTATGAGCATCATCTACAGGCACCCTCTAGTGATGTCTCACCCTCCCAATCCTCTCCCTTTCTGTATTACTCAAATTCACAGAGTCTTCACTTCTACACATTGGAACTCAGGACTAAGGAACTCAAAGAGCAGGGTTCCTGCCTTCTGGACCTGGACAGCAAGAACATCTGAGGTTGTGCTTTGGCAGAATGCTGATAACCCTACAGTAGGCCAAAAGATTGCTCTGATAAAAAATAGCAGCAGCCTCTTCCCAATTTGTAGGGGATAAACCATGTTAATGGCAGAATTTTCTCAGTTTTAGCCTTTTATCCCAGAAAAGTTCCTTATACCTTTGGGTGTCAGCTACCTCCTGCATGCAAATAGGCAGGAAAACTCAGGAAAACAAGTAGAAATGAACGCTAAGGAAATGCCTGAAAGTGGTTGTCACACAGGGCAGCAGTTGAAAGTTTCCACAACTTACACTTGTGGCTGTGAGCTTATTTATTTTTTTCAGCACAGCTATTCTCACTTCCTAGAATGGGGTTTCATATTGTCATGCTCCTTCACATTCTGCAAGGAGCATCCTGATAGCCAGGTACACCTGCCCAAGCACTGTGGACCAGGAAACTCTGGCCCAGAGGTTTTCAAATAACAGTCCTCAGACTTGGGGATCACTGTGGCTGCTTGTGCTCCCTGTGGAGGGTGAGGAGGAATTGGGTGATGGCCAAGCTAGTGAGGCTATAGGTTCCACCCTTGCTCCAAGTAAAATCACTCTGCTCTCACATGCTCTTCATACTGGGTTTGTAACAGTCAGGGCCTTACCAGGAAACAGAAACCACACAAGTATGAAAACTGGAGGGATTTAATGCAGGGGATTGATTATACAGGCTATGGAAAAGTTTGGAAGCAGAACTACAAAGCCTCCCTTTTGTACTGAAGGCTCAGAGGAAAAAGGTTGTGTCCCAGAGTGTAGGGGCCGCTTGGGAAAAGCCAGAAGCCCATTGGACCTATCCTGTAGGAGCAGGACACAGAGGACATGCAGCTGCTGCCTGACACGCTGCATTAGGCAAAGAGACCTTCTCTCTTCCCCATCTGCAGGTAGGTCTCCTATGGTGCCTCAGTTGGCCACACCCAGCTAGATGTCAGCAACATGGAAGCCTGGATGATACATTCTATAAGAGTCAAATCCATGGGCAAACTGTTCAGGACACCCCATGGTTCCAGGAAGAATATCTGAGTGATGGGTTTTGCTACCATCACTCAGCCATTAAATAAAGTGAAAACTATGACTGCACTCCAATTCTCTAGGTAATAATAGATGGGAAGCTGGTTCAAGGGAGGCAGCAACTTGCCAATAGCCATTAGCTGATGAGTGGCCAAGACTGGACAAAGTTCTATTTTTTAAAATGTTTGTGGAAATATATATATATATATATATATATATATACACACACACACAGACACATATACACACATATACACACACATATACATATATATGTATACACACATATCTGTGGGGTACATGAGATGCTTTAGTACAAGCATGCAATGTCAAATAATTACACATAGAGAATGGGGTATCCATCCCCTCAAGCATGTATCTTTGTGTTACAAACAATCCACTTATGTTCTTTTAGTTATTTTTAAATGCACAATTAGGTTATTATTGATTATAGTCACCCTGTGTGCGATCAAATAGTACATCTTATTCTGTTTTTCTATTTTTTTTGTACCCATTGATATGGTCTGGCTGTGTCCCCACCCAAATCTCATTTTGAATTATAGCTCCCATAATTCCCACATGTTGTGGGAGGGACCCAGTGGGAGATAATTGAATCATGGGGCGGATTTCCTCATACTGTTCTCGTGATAGTGAATAATAAGTCTCCTGAGATGTGACGGTTTTGTAAGGGGATTTCCCCTTTTGCTTGGCTTTCATTCTCTCTTGCCTGCCACCATGTAAGATGTGCTTTTCACCTTCCGCCATGATTATGAGGCCTCCCCAGTCACATGGAACTGTAGGTCCATTAAATCTCTTTTTCCTTATAAATTACCCATTCTTGGGTATGTCTTTATCAGCAGCATGAAAATGGACTAATATATCCATTAACCATCCTCACCTTTCTCCACCCCAGCTCCCCACTACCCTTCCCAGCCTCTGGTAACTATCCTTCCACTCTCTTATGTCCTTGAGTTCAGTTGTTTTCTAGATCTTCTCATGCCCAGAATGTGACTTTCCCATTGCTTCTTATATTTAAAATCGTCCCTCAAACAATTAAATGTCAATCATATACAAGTCCTGGGATGCACTGGGGTAAATGTTCCTAAATGTGTGTGCTGTGTTTTCTAACCATTAAGGAAACCTGCAGCCAGATGACATGAGTCTCAGTTTCCAGCACACATCCTCCCAGTCATTCCAGGAGCTCTTCATTATCTTGTTAAAGACAAATATGGTTTGTGCAAAATCCCTTCATGTGTTTCTGGCTTGTCCCTTCTGAAACAATTCCCCCTGAAGTGTACCTCTGGCCATTATCATTTTGCACACAATAGCAAAAACACAAGTCCTGTGGAATTTATAGAGGATGGCACTTTTAATCATCTTTTATGGTTCACCTTAATTGTATATCATTTTTAATAACAGCTTAGAAAACTAGTTATTCTTGCTGACATGTTTATGACCTATTTAATATCACAGATCAGGAGTTTTATCGTATTGTATTCTGGGTACTATATACAAACTAGGAAACCAAAGGGGGAAAAAAACTTGCCCTCATGATGTTATGGATTGCAGGGAAGAAAAATGCTGATAATGGTTTTATAGTAGAATCATTCCAGATTACATGGTTTACCCTGGGCTTTTATTTCTGTGTCTGTATAATAATTGTAATTTTACTGCAAAAGCTGAGTGTTGGATAAAGACTTCCCTTAAGGAGTAATTTAATTTAATAAAAAAGCTCTGCCCAGGGTCACTATTACAGAAAAACAGGAGATGTTTCAAGAGCTGCCCTCCTATCCATGACAACAGCTACCTTCCCAAAGGGCTGTTGTGCTGGCTTCAGTGCTGTTTGAGCACTTTATTTCTCAAAACAGTTCTGTAGTGTAAGGAATGAAAAAAAAAAAATTAAAGACTCATTCGTGATTAAATCAACAATGTCCTGAGCTCTTTTCAGAGTTTTGGGGGAAAGAATCCTAAGCAAACAAGAAAAACTTGCTGCTCTGGGTTTCAGAAGAGGGCTCCCTCCCAGGGCCTGCTCAGAATCTTCCGGTCCAGTGGTCCCTCAGTCATACATCCAGCATGGGGAGTAACATCTCCTTCTTACTCTCCAGAAACCCAGCTGAGCTTCTACCCTGCTCAGCTCAGTAAATTTCTTATTAAGATTGCATGCCTCTGGATGTCTTAGGAGCACCCTTGTGAGGAAGGACTTAATATGGCAGGATGGTTCTCTCCTGAACAGCATAGGGCTGATCGGGTCCCTTCCAAGCACTCAAGGCCTCTCCCGCCTCAGCCAGCTGCAGGCTGGCCCTGCACACCCCTGGAGCTGATGCAGCAAGAATGGCCAGTGTTAGCCTCAATGCCTCCTTGAAGCCAGCACTCAGCCCCAGCCAAGATCCTGCACATCACCGACCTCAGACTCCTGCATCTCCTTCCACACACCAGGACATCACTTGCCTTCTGGACCTGGGCAGAAAGAACATCTGAGGCTGTGCTTTTGCAGGATGCTGGTGACTCCAGGGTACACCAAAAGGTTGCTCTGATAAAATAAGACAGCGGCAGCCTCCTCCCAATTCTCAGGGGAGAAACCATGTTAATGATAGAATTATCTCCATTTTAGCTTTTTACCCCAGAAAATTTTCTTAGACCTTTGGGTGTCAGCTGCCACCTGGACGCAAATGAGTGTGAACACTCAGGAAAACAAAAGAGTAGAAATGAATGCTAAGGGAATGCCTGTAAGTGGCTGTCACACTCTGCAAACCTTTATAGGGTTGCCAAGTGCCCACTGAGACAGAAGTCCTGATGACTTTAACTGGAAGCCATCAGGACTTTTAATTGGAAAGATACAGTCTTGCCCTGCAAGAAAATGGATGGATAAGTTGGGGCCAGAGAAAGGCAGGAGATCTTCACAAGCAGGGAGCTCAGACACTCCCGTTGCCCCATGGGAGGGTCTGACTGATGGGACATCACAGGGGGCCGCTGTGGTTTGCCTAAGCACAGCACATCAATGCGACTCATAACTTCTTCGGTGGCGTAGGAGTTGCTATCTCACAAGATACGCCATGTGGCCTGCTGCCCCTCACTGAGGGCTTAACAGCACCTTAGCGCTTCCATGAACTCTTGTTCTCCAGGATAAATACACCATCTTCCCAGAGAGAGAGTTCTGCTGTCAGACCGGGCTACATTCACACAACCCGGTGAACCACATCCAGTGAGACACTGGGGTGATGGAGATGCCGGGGTGATGGAGACGCCGGCTGGCTTCCATTTACAGCCTCCATTAGAAGCCAGCTTTCCACAGCCGCTCCAATGAGCACCATCCTTTCTCCCAGGACGCAGCTCCTGCAGGCGGGAAAGTGTGCCGATGTGTTGCCAGGATGCCGCTGCTTGTGTCTGTGCGTGGCTCCCTGCCATGCGCCTGCCCTGCACTTGCAGGGATGTCTTGATGCATACGTGCTACCGAGGTGCCTGTGGGAAGGCTGTGTCTGCAGAAATCTGCTCTTCTGTTGGGGACAGATGACATTGTTTCCCATGTTCCTTCTTGCTTTATCGCCAGGTCCTTGAGAGGCATTGTCCCCCGCAGGGCTCGGGGTAAACTCAGAATTGCACCAAGAGGCCTCAGAGCGTAGAGGCTCACTGGCTTGGGATCAGAACCTCGAAGCATCCTGCCTTCGTGGCTCTTTGCTTGCTGAAGTCCTCCTGAGGATGCTGAGGTCCAGGCGATGAAAATACATCTAATCTGAACACTTCCCCACCACCACCACCACCTCCACACAAAAAACATGTCCACACTATATGGTGGTGGCTTATGGACAGCCAGGAGTTTTCTAAAAATTTATTGCAGGAAATGAGCAAGTGGCTGTGGCTGGAAACTCCTGACAGCCTGGCACGTGCATCCTTTGGGTCAGCAGTCAGCCTCTTCCTCCAGGTCCTGCTCTCTTGTCCTCATAGATGGCCAGATCTGCACCCAGAGAGGGTCTGAGGCGGGTCCTCAGGGGAGTCGCCACTCAGCCTTCCTGCCTCCAGCATGTCGCCCCTCCAACCTTCCAAAGGCTGCCAAGTTCAGAGCTTTGTGCTTTGCTTGTTAAGTCATCCTCGTCGCCTCCTGAGGTGCTTCTCTCAGGAGCTGGGCTACACATTGCTGACCAGTTCCATAGCATTACTAGACTCCAATGCCTCCAGGGTGATGGTGACACTAACAAGTGTTCCTAAGCACTTGGCATAGATCCCATTTATCTACCCATTCGTCAATGGCACCCATGAAGTGCTGAATCTGTCCTAGGACCTGGGATACATCAGTGAACAGAACAGACCTCTCTCCCTCATCCTGCGGAGTTAGTAGATTGGAGATGGGGCAATAAAGAACAGACAAGTCGATTATATTGTCCCCCTCCTGATAAAGTCTGCAGAGAAGTGGATAAGGGAGGGGTGGGGGATGGTCAGGGTAAGGGGTGGGACATGAGTGGAGATAGTGAGAGAGAAGTGAACCAGAAGAGGGTCCCCAAGACCCTGGGGCTGTGTTCCAGCCTCCAGAAGAGGAAGCCTGCAGGTGAGGCTGGAGCTTAGGTGTGGCTGTGGAGGAGGGATGGAGGTGAACCCTAGTGCTCATGAGGAGCGGGGCTAGCGGTGGATGGAGGGCCAGTGGTGGCAGCCAGGACTGTGGAGGACTTATACAAAGAGGGACTTGGAGGGCTTCCAGGAGAGGAGTGGAGGGCTCTAATTTATGATTGCATAGGGTCACCCCGCCTCTGAGCTACACTGTAAAGGGCCTTGGGCAGACACAGAAAGATCTCTTAGAAGGCTACTAGAACAATGCAGCAGGGAGACGGCTGTGATGTGATGAGAACTGGATGATGGATTCTGGGTATGTTGTGACCACACAGATGACAGGATTTGCCAATAGCTTGGATGAGAGAAAGAGAAGTCAGGCGGAATCCCAAAGGAGAGTGCTGTGGTTTAAAGGCATCCCCCAAAGTTCACATGTTGGAAACTTAATCCCACTGCAGCAGGGTTGAGACGTGGGACATTTCAGAGATGATCAGGTGATCGTTAACTTTTACATATGCTGCAAGGTATGCATCCAAGTTCATTTCATTCCACATGGATATACAATAGTTCCAGCATCACAGATTTATTTTTAAAAAGACTATTTTTTTCTGCACTGAATTACTCTTGCACCTTTGCAAAAAAATTATTTTTCCATATGCATATGGTTCTATTTCTGGACTATTTCATCCCACTAATCTATTCGCCTGCCTTGATGCCAATATCTTACTGTCTTGATTTCAGGAACTTTGTAACAAGTCTTGAAGTCAGACAATGTTAGTTCTCCAATACTACTCCTCTTTACCGAAGTAGTATTGACTATTTTATGTCCTTTATAGTTGCACATGAATTTTTAGGTCAGTTTGTCCATTTCTACTCAAAAAAAAATGGCCTCTGGGATTTTGATTGAGATTACCATTGAATGTACAGATTCATTTGCAGAGAACTGATGTCTTTAAAATATTTTCTTTTCACCTGTGAGCACCGTGTATCTTACTATTTTTATCTTTAAATTTCCTTCAGTAATATTTTATAACTTTCAGTGTATATGTCTTAAACATCTCTGGTCAGACTTTTCCTATTTCCTATTTTTGATGCTTTTATAAATGACATTTTGTTTTAATTTCAATTTCCAATTGTTTGCTACTAGTGTCATGAAATAAAGGACTAATTTTCACAGTATCTCATTTCTTGTAACCTCTCTCACTAAATTCACTTATTACTTTCAGTAGCTTTTTGTAGACTTCACTGGATTGTTTGCATGCTGTCTATGAGTAAAGACAGATTTGTTTCTTCCTTTATCATGTATATGTCCTTTATTTTTTCATATCTTATTTTGATGTCAGAAATGTGTCAAATATACATGGTGAGAAGGTACATCTCAGTCTTGCTACCATTAAGTATGATGCCAGCTGCGCATTCTCCATAGATACCTTTTATCACATGTGTTAACCATGTCTTTTTACTTTCTGTATTTCTGATATTTTAACATCTTGGGATCTGGCTGACCCTGGAGGGACTACCTCTCCCAGGGCTGACAATTCCTGGAAGTAGGGATTGTCCTCACTTTTCATGTGTGTTGCCTTCATATCCAAACAAACCCATCCAGGGATCACGTCCCACAACCTCCTTTATGGAGCTCAGTCTCCTGCTGTAACACCTCAGCACTCAGGATCAAGCAACTAGCAACAGTCCTTCCACCCCAGAACCTGCCAAAATTAGCCTACTGTGCCTTGCCTGTTTCTTCTCACATGAACCATGATAAAGGCTTAATATGGTTTGGCTGCGTCCCCACCCATTTCTCATCTTGAATTGTAGCTCCTGCAATTCCCACAAGTTGTGGGAGGGACCTGGTGGGAGGTAATTGAATCATGGGGGTGAGTCTTTCCCACACTGTTCTCATGATAGTGAATAAGTCTCAGGAGATTTGATGGTTTTGTAAAGGGGAGTTCCCCTGCACAAGTTCTCCTCTCTTGTCTGCCGCCATGTGAGATGTGCCTTTCACCTTCTGCCATGATTGTGAGACCTCCCCAGCCATATGGAACTGTGAGTCCATTAAACCTCTTTTTCCTTATAAATTATCCAGACTTGGATATGCCTTTATCATCAGCATGAAAACACACTAATATGAGGCTCTTGCCCACATTTCCGCCTCACTCGCTGGGCCTCCTAACTAGCCCCAGTGCTTCCTTGTGTGGTCTTGTGTGGCCTGGGATGTCCCCTCCTCTTAGGCACTATGAGTAACAAGCCACCTTTCCGATGACAGTCATCTCCTGATCTGTTAGCCTTACCACACCTGAATAATAATAAAACCCACATTTTATAACACAGGCTCAGGAAGTTTTCTGTTTCTATTTTTCTGAGAGTTCAAATCAGAGATGGATATTGGATTTGGTGTTGCTTGTGTTTTAAATTTAAAGGTTTTACTCTGTTGTCTTCTGGTTTGCATGCTTTTCAAGGAGAAATCTGCTCTAATTCTTATTTTTATTCCTCTATGTTTAAAATGTCCTTTTTCCTCTGGCTGTCAGCAAGATTTTGTCTTTATCTTTGGTTTTTAGACGTTTGTGATATGTCTAGTGTACTATTTCGGTATTTATTATGTTTAAGGTTTTCTTTGATTCTTGGATGTGTGGTTTAATGCCTTCCACTGTTTTTAGAAAATTCTTGGTTAATTTCTTTAAATATTTTTTTCTGCTTCATTTTCTCTCTCTTCTACTTTTGGGATCCCAGGTGCACATATATTAAACCACGTGATACATTTCTACAGCTCCTAAACACCCTGTTCTGACTTTTTGCACTCTTATTTCCCTTTATGTTTCATTTGGCTATTTTCTATTGATCTATTATTGAGTTCCAATTCTTTCTTCAGTTATATTAAGTCTACTAATGAGCCCCCTATAGGCGTTCTTTAATTCTAGCATTTATTTCCATTTGACCCTCATAGTTCCTATCCACCTGCTCAAGTTCCATGTATTCATACATAGTGTCCATCTTTTCTACTCTGTCCTTTAACACAGGTGTTCTTACCCGCTACTCCAGGCCATGGCCTGGTACTGGTCTGTAGCCTGTTAGGAACCAGGCTGCACAGCAGGACATGAACAGCAGGTGAGTAAGCATTATCACCTGAGCTCCACCTTCTGTCAGATCAGCGGCAGCATTAGATTCTCATGGAAGCATGAACCCTATTGTGAACTGCACGTGCAAGGGTTACACCCTCCTTATTAGAATCTAACTAATGCCTGATGATCTCAGGTGGAACAATTTCATCCCAAAACCATTCCCCTACCTGGTCCATGGAAAAGTTGTCTTCCACAAAACCATTCTCTGGTGTCAAAAAGGTTTGAGACAAATGTTTTAATAATTTTAAAGTCTCTGTCTGATAGGGTCAATGTCTGGTTCATCTTCAAGTCTTGTTCTGTTGCCCAATTTTTCTCTTGACAAAAAAAATTGTCTTTGTTTTCTTTTCATGTGTATCATATTTGGAGTTGAATATTCTATTAGTTTCTTGGGGCTGCCATAATAAAGTATGACAGAGTAGAGAGTTTGAATAACAGCAATTTATTGCCTCACAGTCCTGGAAGCCACAAGGCCACAGTGAAGGTGTCATAAGAGGTGGTTCTTGCTGAGGGCTGTGAAGGAGAATATGTTCCAGGCCTCACTCCCAATTTCTGATAGCCACAGATGTTCCTTGGTTTGTAGATGATATTTTCTCTATGTCTTTGTATCGTCTCTCCATGCATGTATCTCTGCATCCAAATTTTTCCCTTTTTATAAGGACATAGTCAAATCAAATTAGGGCCCCCACTAGCGACCTCATTTTAACTTGATGACCTCTCTGCAAAAACTCTATTTCCAAGTGAGGTCATACACACAGGTACTAGATATTAGGATTTTAACATTTTTTTCTAGGACACAATTCAGTCCATAAGAAACACCTACCATCTTAAGTAGAACAGAGGAGACTGAGGTGTGCGGTTTTCATGCCTAGAAATGGGCTTGTCTCTTCATCAGCTAGTGGGGTGGCGGTGATTGAGTGGACTTGGGTCTGTGTTTTGTCATTCCTATGGTTACCCTTCATGCATCATAGTCTTCAAGTTCCTCATGATTAGCATGCAGGCTGGGGTGCCGGAGAGTTATTTTCTTCTTTTTCTTTTTCTTTCTTTCTTTTTCTTTTTTTTTTTTTTTTTTTTGAGACTGAGTTTCACTCTTGTCACACAGGCTAGAGTGCAGTGGTGCAACCTCAGCTCACTGCAACCTCCGCCTTCCAGGTTCAAGCAATTCTCCTGCCTCAGCCTCCCGAGTACCTGGGATTACAGATGCACACCACCAAGCCCAGCTAATTTTGTATTTTTAGTAGAGACAGGATTTTGCCATGTTGGCCAAGCTGGTCTTGAGCTATTAACATTAGGTGATCCACCCATCTCAGCCTCCCAAAGTGCTAAGATTACAGGCATGAGCCACCATACCTGGCCCGAGTTATTTTCAATGTTTGGGCTCCATCCTCGGCTTTCAACTTGCTATATTTACACCACAGAGAGAGTCCCTCCATGCCCCTGCCCTTGCCTGTCGGTATCTGCTGCTCCATGTTACCCTGCTCTTAGGATCCTTGCAGGAAGCAGGGAGCTGCTTTATGGCCCAGCACAGACTCAGGCCAAGGCAGGCCCCATGTGCCTGTGCCTCCAGGTGGGATTTTCCCAGTGTTCCTGCCCCTCTTCTCTGTGGCAGACAGCGAACCCCACCTTGTGTTGTGAAAAGTCTTGTGTGAGGAGTTTCCTGCTTTTCCTCCAGGACTAGGAAAACCACAAATAGTCTTGGAATGGGATTCTGGGTTCAGGACTGTTTCCTCACTCTCCTGACTTTCTCCATTCTTCCCCAGCATGAAAGGTCTTTTCCTTCTCTAAGGAGCAACAGGTTTTGCTGCTTTTTTCCCCAGGAGTATGAGGCTTCTGAGAACAGCTCTGGGGAGGCAGGTGGGCTTTGTGCCATTTCCATGGCACATGCTGACCCCTTGCTCCAGAACTGCACTGCCAGGGGGCTCTCTCTGGTCTCCTGCCCTGTTCCCTCATCTTTCTCAGGAGCTCACTCCATGGAGGGGCGTGAAAGGCAGCCCTCCCTGTGGCTGCAGCTCCCAGGGTTCACACTGCTCAGCTGGTCCTCATTTGGCCTCCAGTGGTTCACTGGAATTCCAGCTGACCTCTTCCTGCCCACTTGAGTGACAGCCCTGTGTCCCCCAGACTCCACCATGGCATAGAGGGTAACACAACACAGTCCATTTGCCACCTGTCTCCTCGGGGACCTGTTTGCCCTTGGATTTCAGGCTAGTTGGTGTCTCTGTATCCTCAGTTTCCTGATGGGTTCAGGAAGAGTTGTGATCTTACAATTTTCCCAGCTTTGTCTTGGTGTTGGGGTAAGGATGTCACTCTCATTTTCCACATCTGGAATGGAAGCAGAGCTAGTCATAAATGCATTCTGTTTCAGTTCTTCCCATAACCCTTCAATTTATATTATTAACCCATTTGACAGGTGAAAAAACTGAGGCAGAGTGGGACTGTTCATGCCACCCAATGTCAAACAGCTATTAAGCAGCCAGGCTGAGATCTGAACAGGGAAAGTTTGGCTCCAGAACTTACACTCTGAGTCATTTCACTCTGCCACCTCTCAAGCACACAGTGGGTCTTTACTTACTATTTGTCAAATTGAGTATAAGGTCAGAGAGAGAAGGAGCTCTGCTTAGCTTAAGAATATCAGAATACCTCTTCAGGCTGGGCACGGTGGCTCATGCCCATAATCCTAGCACTTTGTGAGGTTGAGATGGGCAGATCACTTGAGTCCAGGAGTTTGAGGCTAGTATGGCCAACATGGTGAAACCCCATCTCTACTAAAAATACAAAAATTATCCAGGTGTGGTGGTACATGTGGTGGTACATGCCTGTAATCCCAGCTACTTGGGAGGACAAGCTGAGCAGTGTGAACCCTGGGAGCTGCAGCCACAGGGAGGGCTGCCTTTCACGCCCCTCCATGGCGTGAGCTCCTGAGAAAGATGAGGGACCAGGGAGGAGACCAGAGAGAGCCCCCTGGCGGTGCAGTTCTGGAGCAAGAGGTCAGGAGAATTGCTTGAACCCATGAGGTGGAGTTTGCAGTGAGCCCAGATCATGCAATTGCACTCCAGCCTGGGTGACAGAGCAGATCCTGTCTCAAAAAAAAAAAAAAGATAATTTTACTATACAGAATTGTAGGTTGACAGTGTTTTTGGTTTATTTTTGTTTTGTTTTGTTTTTGAGGCTGAGTCTCACTCTGTCACCCAGTCTGGAATGCAGTGGCGTAATCTCAGCAGGAGAATTGCTTGATATCCGGAGGCAGAGGTTGCAGTGAGCAGTGATTGTGCAACTGCGCTCCAGCCTGGGTGACAGAGAGAGACTCTGTCTCCAAAAAAATAATAATAATTTCACTGTACAGAATTGTAGGTTGGCAGGTTTGTTTTCTGTTTTGTTTTTTGTTTTGAGACAGAGTCTCACTCTGTCGCCCAGTCTGGAGTCCAGTGGTGCAGTCTCAGCAGCAGAATTGCTCAGCCCCGGGAGGCAGAGGTTACAGTGAGCCAAGATCATGCCACTGCACTCCAGCCTGGGCAACAGAGCAAGACTCCATCTCAAAAAAGAAAAGAAAAAGAAAAAGAAAAAGAATACCTCTTCATTCCAGGCATTCACTCCGAGATGTGTTCCCTGTAGACATCTCACCATGAACAAGCCTATAACCTCTCCATCTCAGCCTCCTCGAGTGTGATGCCAAGTTCACTTGTGGCTGGCCACTCTGGGAACCCTGTAGGACTCAAAGAACACCTTGCGTGAGATCCTTAAGCAAAAGCCTTTGTTGCAGGGTTGTAATTGATTTACGTACAGGGAGCAATCGTTTTCATAAAATGACAATTACACTGTCAGAAAATTCCCAACCATTTAGATGTGCTGAAACTTGTATTTTCAGAGAATTTCGTGGCTTTTAAATCATTATCTGCCATCTACTGGAGGGGTTTAATTGACTTCTTGAGAGTGTACCTTCATAAAGTATCTACTAAATAGATCGGAATTAGTGAAATCTTCCATTCTTGCTGACGATGTAATTTTATGTTATTAGTTTCAGCAGTTAAAATACAAATCAGAAGGTGAAAATGCACTCACACATTTATGAAGCATGTTATGATTGATTTGGTGACATCTTGTGAGGTTGCTCGGAGAAAGGGGGAAAAGTCTCATCATGTCCTATGTGCCAGTGGCTTCCTGGGTTCCTCTCCCAATTCTCCTTAATTTAAAGTAAAATGTTATTTCTCTCCAATTTACCATTGTAGGCTGCAGCATCCAAGAATATAAATGATACAGTCTGGATGTTTGTCAACTCCAAATCTCATGTTGAAATGTGGTCCTCATTGTTGTCAGTGAGGTCTGGTGGGAGACGTTTGGGTGATGGGGACGGATCCCTCCTGAATGGCTTGGTGTCCTCCCTGTGGTGATGAGTTCACAGGAGATATGGTTGTTTAAAAGAGGCTGGCTGGCTGGGTGCAGTGGCTCACACCTGTAATTCCAGAACTTTGGAAGGCCAAGGTGGGTGGATCACAAGGTCAGGAATTCAAGACCAGCTGGGCCAATGTGGTGAAATCCGTCTTCACTAAAAATACAAAAATTAGCCAGGCTTGGTGGCACACACCTGTAATCCTAGCTACTCAGGGGGCTTAGGCAGGAGAATTGCTTGAATCTGGGAGATGAAGGTTGCAGTGAGCTGAGATCACACCATGGCACTCCAGCTTGGGTAACAACCCCCTCCCCTCCAAAAAAAAAGAGCCTGGCACCTGCGCCTTTCTCTCCTGCCCCCTCGCTCGCCGTGTGACATGCTGGCTCCCCCTCTGCTTTCTGCCATGATCGGAGGCTTCCTGAGGTCCTTACCAAAAGCAGATACTGGCACTATGCTTTCTTTGCGTACAGTCTGCAGAACCATAAACCAAATAAACCTCTATTCTTTATAAATTCCCTAGTGTCAGATATTTCTTTATAGTAATCCAAACTGACTAATACAATGGATAAAAAAAATTCCTCCAGGGGATTCCCATCACCTCCACTTTCTTCCCTCAGAATGGACACTGCTGCAAACACAGCATACCTGAAAGAGGTCAGCCCACACTCCTCTGGAGAGCAGAGGTCAGGAGACAGCTAACGAGCTCATTACTTCCAGCAAGTGGCTTCTCAGGGTCTACCTCCACAAGCAAGGTTTCTGAGTCTTTCATAACACCAGCTATCTGGAGTGGACTCCAATCCTGTGTGTGTGCATGCAGCTTGTGGGTGTGCATATATGTGTGGGCACTGTGTGTGTGTGTCTGTGTGTATGCACATCTGCACCAACAATTGGTTAGTACCTGATGTGGTTTGGCTGTGTCCACACCCAAATCTCATCTTGAATTGTAGCTCCCACACTTTCCAAGTGCTGTGGAGGGGATCCTGTGGGAGGTGATTGATTCATGGGGGAAGGTTTATCATGTGCTATTCTCATTAGAGTGAATAAGTCCCAGGAGATATGATGTTTTTTTTTCTGTCATCCAGTCTGGGGTACAGTGGCATGATCTCAGCTCACTGCAACCTCCACCTCCTGAGTTCAAGCGATTCTCCTGCCTTGGCCTCCTGAGTAGCTGGAACTACAGGTGTGTGCCACCATGCCTGGCTAATTTTTTATATTTTTAGTAGAGACAGGGTTTCACCATGTTAACTAGGATTCTCTCAATTTCCTGACCTCATGATCCACCCACTTCGTGATCCACTCCCAAAGTGCTGGAATTACAGGCATGGGCCACCACGCCTGGCCAAGATATGATGATTTTATAAAGAGGAGTTCCCATGCACAAGTTCTCTCTCGTTACCTGCTGCCATCCATATAAGACAAGACCTCCCTGTCTTCTGCTGTGACTGTGAGGCCTCCCCAGCCACCTGGAACTATGAGTCCATTAACTCTCCTTCCAAATTACCCAGTCTTGGGTATGTCTTTATCAGCAGTGTGAAAAATGGACTAATACAGTACCCAATTCAACCAGGATTAGCACATTTAAGATTTTTCAAGAGCAGGCTAACCTTTGGACCCTGTTTGGACTTTTCCACACATCATTTGGCTGCTGATTTTGGCTTTCTCAATGAATGGGCAAGAAAAGCAGAGCAGAGGGCCAAAACAAAATGTGTTTGATAAGCAGGGAACGTAGAACTGTCTATACACAGCCTCAATTCCATGATGAGTGCTCTCTGGGGGAAAAGCCCTAGGGTCACAGTCCCACATCATTCTTAGAGTCCGAGCACCCTGACATGCTTTTAAATGTCCTTATTCATGCTTCTTACTATGATCATGACCACGACTGTCATCTCTGTTGTCATGATTCTACCTGGAGGATCCTCCCAAGGGCAGCAGTTTGTTCTTGAGAAATTGTCTCAAAATGCCTTCCTGAGAACGTGGGCCTGTCCCTTTCAGCCCAACCCTGAGAAGCGTGGGTGTGAATTGGAAATAAAAACCAATCCTTCCACAATCTCTTCAAGGAGACCGGACTGGCACAGAGCTTAATGGGCATGCCAATATCCAGCCTGACATGAAATATAGGTGTTGGGAAATTGTGACCAGGGACCAACGGCCAGAAAAAGCACACAATAACTGTGAATCTCAGCCCTGGCAGGGTGCATCAATTCCATGCGAGCCTATCCAAATCTACCAGCATGGATTTCTGTCCATATATCAAATATAGCAAATCAAATGTATAGGATTAAAAAAATAAATAAAAATAAACCATCTCACTGGAACTCTCAAGTGAGCACACAGCAGTCGGGCTGACAGGAAGTCATTTCAGCATGTTTGTAAAATGCATTCGAGGAAAGATGAGCTAGAATTGAGCTATACAACACAAGCAGAGCACGTCTTTCATTTTGGGGGGTTCGCCAAATTCAAACACAGGCAAATACACACAAACTTCAGTGGTCCTCCCCTAGGCTTCTTATATGCCCTGGTTACTGTCTGGAAGCTTCTCGTTGAGAGGGGATTATGCCTGTGACCTTGTGCATACACCCTAGCTGGTAGCCGCCACACACTCTGGCTGGCTTCCCCTGACGCGGGTAGACTCATTAGGATCAAAGCACCTTCAATACCTGGGCCATCTTTCCAGGTGTGGTGGGCCAGCCAGCATGTTGAATACCCATTCTGTCCTTCTTCTAGATGCAGAGACACCACCTTTGTGCATTCAGACTCACTGATCGGTCTCCATCAGCCACCGTTTGTTCAGGGAAAACAGACCTCTGAATGCTGAACTCCAGGCTCCTTATGCAGAGGCACTCACCCATGCAGTGACTTACGCAAAAGCAAAGAAGAATGTGGATGTCATGCATTCCCCAAGCCAAGCGTGTCTCCCTGTGAGAGCACCCTGGAAGATGCACTCACCAAGTTTCACCAGCACTGGGTCCTCCTGCGACATCCCTGGCAGACAGTGGTGACATCTCACTGACAGCCTCATGGATGTGTCATGCCCAGCTCCTTTGTTGGCATGGCTGATTCCGAGGCAGCTGTTGCAGTGAAGGTGTCTGAGGCCAACTCCTTGCACCAAATTACAGGCAAGACCTAAACACCCAGCACCCCACAGCACCCCGAGTCTTTGGGGTGATGGCAAGAGGGAGAGGTTGAATCCAACGACCCAGGAGGGCTGACTCTCCAGCTCTTTCCTGTCCAGTTCTTCTCACCGACATTTCACCAATCTCTGACAGATGACACAAACAGAGCATCCAACAAATACTGAAGCTGTCAGCAAGCTCATAGAACCAGGGAAATTCAGCTCCCAGGTTTTCTGCTCGGCCACAGAAGGGTCCTTCCTTCAGGGAGCTCACGGGCTAGCAAAAGGGATGGACAAGTGGGTAGGGAATGAAGCATATAGCGAGATGAATGGCAGGATGGAAGTAGGAGCCAGGGCCATGGGGCGTGTGCAGGGGCCCCGAGATCCCCTTAACTCAGACAGTGTGTGGAGTGGGGGCTGTGGTTTTCTAGAGAGTGGCAGCCCACCCAGAGTGGCGGCAGAGGTGTGGTGTGTTGGGAGCTCAGGCAGAGGTAAGTCCACGGGCTGCTCTGCACAGAGGGCAACTTTGTGGGTGGGGGCACCACCTGTAGCCAAAGCCGCCTTGGCTGCAGCACCCACCTTGAGGAGCCTCCCAGTGACCTAAGTGAACGGTGTCCCTATATCTGAGGAGAGTGCATGAACAAATGAAGGCTGGGAGCCCCTGGTCTTGAGCAGGGACCTATATGGGAATGGGAAGGTATGGGGGGGAAGGTTGTCCCCCCGACTCCCTGCTCCCCAAGCTGTGCCTGAAGCAGGGCCAGGAAATGCCACTGGAGCCAGGAACCATGCAGTGCCCTCAAGTCTGAGTGAGTACCCTGGGCATCTTCCAAGGCAGGGGAGAAAGCCCTCTGCAACCCCAAGAGGGCTATGGAGTAGAGACCTGGCATCCCTGCTTGATAGTGGCCCCTAAGGGTCAATTCCAGGCTCAGGCTTCAAAGCTTGAAACATCCCCACATTGCTAAACAAATACACTTCAGCAGACACATGGCTTAACCTCCCTGCCTCAGCTCTCCACCTGTAAAATGGGATTACAGCATATTTCCCACACAGGTGCTGTGAGAGCTGAATGTGTGACAGCTGAGGGTATTGTTATTTTATTATTATTTATTATTATTATTATACTGTGATGGGGCAGGCACCTGCCTTCTACCCTGGAAGGTTAATAGAGAGATGCTCACGTTTATTCCCTGACCTCCTGAAGCCAGAGGCAGGGAACATGACTTGGACACAGCAGAGAGTTTCTGCCTGCAATTCCAGCTCTCACAGGAGTGACCCTGAATCTGGGGACCAAGTCCACGGGCTGTGGCCACGTCCAGTAGGGATGCCACCTCCAGCAGGCAGCTGTGCCCAGCTCTATTTCTGCATCCTGTTGCTCTCGGTTGCTCAGCCTATCCATCTGGCCAGCCTATTGATCCTTTGAGCTTCCCAAGAGCCTTCCAATAAAATCCTTTCTGCTAAAGTAGCCTGGGGTGGTCTCTGCGGTTTTAACCATGAGCCATGAACTGCAAATAAACGGAGCTAGGGCACAAAGTGCTTGCTTATCGAGTCAACAGGAGCAGACAGGCGAGACTCCCCCTTCTCTGTTTTCCACTGTCTTTCTGTCTCTCTCCGCCTTCAAAATCCCTTGCCTTTTTTTTTTTCTCCCCATCAAATTCTACTTGGGCCCAAAGCCCATTAGGACACCCAGGGGAGACAGAGCCTTAGCTGGTTACAGAGTTCTTTGCTGTCCAAAACTCTGGGAGTGTGGTCTACCCCCAGGCCAGGAAGGCATAGGGAAGGTCTTTCCTGCCTGGGAAAGAAAAAGGCAGAACCCCCTCCCCTGCCCCGCACACCGTCCTCCCCCTGGACACTTGCTCTCCCACATCTCCTTTTTAAACTTCTCTTTTTTCCTCATGCCTCCACCCACTATGGCCTGCTGTCAGTAATGGATCATGTATTTCATGTGCAAATTGGCATTAGGTTTAAATCTGGGTCTTAATTCTGAAACTGGAGACTTTGGCCCTGCGGAGGGACTTCCCCTGTTGGGGTTGAGGAGTGGAAAGCAAAAGCATCCTGGCTTTTGAAAACAGGCTGCCTCCCACGCAGGATCGGGACTGCAGGATCCAGCCGCAAAAGGAGTCTGGGCCAGCCTCAAGCCGAGAGGGCTTCCATCCTGGTTCTGACACTTCCAGGCTAAGCAACACCAGCCAAGCCCTTCGTGCTCCCTGGGCCTTGGTTTTCTCAGCTGTAAAATGGGAATGACACTTGCCTTATTTATTCAATACAACTGTTGTGTAGCGCCAACCACCTCATGAGTGAGGCTATGAAATGGGTTAGCGGTGGGACACATTTGGGACCCTGCCTCACAAATGCTTGATCTTGTCATTATCACCGCAGACATGGACAACCCTGGCCATCGGAGTGAACCGGTCTTCAGGTATACTTGGTTGCCGTCACCATAGGGGCAAGAGCCCAGCGGCCGCTTCCCACCTTCCCCGGGGGCTGGAGAAGGAGGCTGACGCTCTGGGTCCTGGCAGGATGAGAGTTCTTCCCAGGCACTCTGCAAGGGTAAATGGCTGCAGAACGTTGAGTCCATAAGGGCAGGTGGGAGGGCAAACTCAGGAAATGAATTCACCGTACTTGCCAACACACATTTGAACAAGAAAATTAAATACACATTCACAGAGGGCCCCTCAGAGATTGAGGTTGCTTTAAGCACAGGACCACGGCCTCCCGGCACTCACTCAGCTCCTTGTTACTCTGGAAGCTGGGCTGCAGCCAGCGTGCTGCGTTTCTCTGCTGCCACTTATTCTGGGCATCTGACTCATGGAGAGACGATGGCGATGGTAACAATGGAAGGGCCAAGATTTGTGAGAGTCGACCATGGGCCACACCTGCACAAAGTGTTCTGTCTATGTGGATTTATTGTCACAGCAGCAGACTTCAGAGGGCAGTGCTGCTGCTATTTCCAGGACACAAATGGGAAAGTGAAGTTGACAGAGGTTAGGTGCCTGACCCCAGGTCCCACAGCTGCTGACTGGGGCAGCAAGGTGGGGTTCGCCTGAGTCCGTGGTCATAGATGTGGAGTTGAGTGGTACCCATGGAGAAGCAGGTGAGAGCTCCAGATGGTTCAGCACGGGGAGAGGGGTCCCAGCAAAGCCGCTGAGGGTGGTAGACAGAATCGTGTCCCCCTAGAGATGTCCTCATTCCAGTCCCTAGACCCTGTGAATACGCAACCTTACATGGCAAAGGGGGCTTTGCAGAAGTTGTTGGATTAAGGACCTTGAGTTGGGAGAGCATCCCGGATTCCCCGGGTGGTCCAGTGTTATCACAGGAGTCCTTTGAGAGAGAGGCAGGAGGCTTAGAGCCAGAGAGAGACTGGAAGATGCCACCCTGCCAGCTTTGAAGCGGAGGGAGGGGCCACACAGCAAAGAATACTGGTAGCTCCTAGAAGCTGAGAAGAGAAGAAAGGGGTCTTTCCTGTCCTAGGCCATTCTGGCTGCTTAAATGCAATACCATAAACTGGAGGCTAAGCAAGACCAGAAATGTATTCCTCACAGTTCCGGAGGCTGGGAAGCCCAAGATTAAGGTGCCGGTGGAGTCGGCATCTGGCAAAGACTCGTTCCTCATAGATGGCTCCTCTCACTGTGTCCTCATGGTGGAAGGAGTGATTTAGCTCCTGGGGCCTCTCTTATGAGGGCACTAACCCCATTCACAAGGGCCTTGCCCTCATGCCCTCATCACCTCCCGAAGGCCCCACCTCCTAGTGCCACCCCCTAGGGGGTTAGGTTTCAGCATGGGAATTTGGGGAGAACACAGTCAGTCCATAGCATCCTTCCAGAGCCTTCAAAATAAAAGGAGCCCTTCCCCCATTTAACTCTAACCCAGTGAGACCCACGGCAGACTCCCAGCCCCAAGAACTGCAAAGTATAAGTGCGTTTGCGTTGTTGTAAGGCACTCAATGTGTGGCACCATGTTACACAGCAATAAGAGATCCAGGCAGACCCCAGAGGGACACTGATGGGGTGGGGCTCAGCCGTGGCCCTTGCCAGTCACATGCCCAAACACAGATAGAGTCTGCTTAACAGAAAAGTGGGAATAATAATAATAATCCCTCTCTCAAAGGAGCTGCTTGAAAGCTCTCAGGGCACGTCTGGCTGGTAGAAGTGTCGGCCCAGTAAGAGTCAACTCCCATCAGGACACAGAGTGGGAACTGAACGAGGGGCTGCAACTGTCAGTGGGGAATTAGAGTGCTGCATTCTGAAGCCAGCTCCATCTTTCTGAGCCTGCACTCTATGCTGTCTGTGCCTACCGAGGCGTTAGCGAGGGGTGGGAGGAAGGGTCCCCTGGCTGCCGGAGACCTTCCTTCCCTTCCTTCCTACCACCATTCAGTGAGCGTCCCTGACATCCTTTGTGGCTGCACTCTGGCTGCTCCTCCAGAGCACACAGCATCATTTGCAGTGATGTTTCAGTGACTTATTTCCTGCCCAGTGGCTCCTACAAGACAGTAAGCTTGGTGGAGCAAGCATCATGTCTGCTTTGCTCAGCCCAGGGAACGGTACACATGTAGGTGTAGGTGTTCAACAGACATGTGTGGAGGAAATGGGTGGATGGACAAATGCGTAGCAAACCCACCTGTTCCCCCATTACATGCACAGCCTGAGCCAGACTGAGGCATGGGTGAGAAGCAAGGTGTTACAGGATTTCAGAAGGAGCAAGACTCTCCTCCCATAGGATCCTCCTTGACAACCAGATGCAGGAGGAGAAAAAGCCCCCCACACTCTCTTCTTGTGAAATCATGGCAAGAGGTAAGCAAGACAAGTGAGGAGAACAAAAGGAACTTTGTAGATGAAGATGTCTGAGACCCAAGATGAACAGCGGCAAGCGGGGAGTTCCCATGCACGGTGGTGGGGAGAGAACCGGATGGAGAACACCACTCAGCGATTAGACCTCGCTGGGGAGGCAGAGGCCTCCCAAAGAATAAAGAAGAAAATTGTCCTCAAAAGGTCAAACATTTTCTCTCACTTTGCAAAGCCTCAGGTTTTTGATTTCTCAGTGGACAACTAATTCACTTTCAGACAGCCCTCTGCTTGTTGAATTCCCACCAAGAGACGTGAACGGTGATTTCAATTTGTGTTGGAATTACTGCCCTTGTTCAGGAGAGCCAGCAGATCCAAGGCAGCCAGTCCTAAACGGTGAGAACTGACGTTCCTCCACTGACTCAGTAGGCTGAGCTGTCACAGGTCAGGGTATACGTTGTGCTGACTCCAGAGGGTAACAGAGCCTTGCAGATCCACCATCCTGGTGTACATAGAACAGACTTTGGGGAAACAAATGTCTTGAGTCCATTTGCATTTTTGGAAAACCTGCTGGAAGAAGAACAATTGAAGAGCAGGAGGCTTAGCTAGTCCCCGTTCCCCCAGGAATACCCCACCCTAGAGGAAGTCCAGACGATCTATTCATTCCATGAAAGGAGAGACCATGACTGAGGGTCAGCTCCAGACAGCCCGTCCATGGGGCTGGGAGTGTTTCCAGCTGTTACGAACCAGAAGACAGAAGAGTTTCCAGCTCTTTGTAGCCTTAAATGCAGAGGCCACATGATCACCACAGGTGTTCGGAAGGTGCATTTGTAGGAGGGCACTTGAATGGAGCTGGAGCTGATGGCATGAGGGTGCTACCTACCCTCTCTTCTTCCTGCGTAGCTGGCATTTCTCCATCTTACCACAGTTGGCACCATTGGTCATCACAGAGGGGACGTCAAAAGGTGAAGAGAAGCAGCTCTCAGTGCGGGCTGGCTCTCGCAGGTCTCCCAGTGCGGGCTGGCTCTCGCAGTTCTCCCAGTGCGGGCTGGCTCTCCCAGGTCTCCAGCTCTGCAGTGTGGTTCAGTTGTTCACATTTTTCAGCTGGGATCCAGAGGCTACATTCCTGGACAGAGGGTTGAGGCGATATGGTTTGACTGTGTCCTCACCCAAATCTCAGCTTGAATTGTAATCTCATAATCCCCATGTGTCCTGGAAGGGACCTGGTGGGAGGTCACTGAATCATGGGGGTGGTTCCCCATGCTGTTCTCGTGATGGTGAGTGAGTTCTCACGAGAGCTGATGGTTTGATAAGCACCTGGCATTTTCTCTGCTGGCATTCATTCTATCTCTTGCTGCTCTGCGAAGAGGTGCCTCCTGCCATGATTGTAAGTTTCCTGAGGCCTCCCCAGGCATACAGAACTGTGAGTCAATTAAACCTCTTTTCTTTATAAATTACCCAGTGTCGGGTATTTCTTTGTAGCAACATGAGAATGGACTAATACATGAGGCAATCCACAAATTCAAAGCTGCTTCCTGACTGTCCATGCTCCCTTCTGGAAAGCCAAGGTGTCTTATGGGCAACAGAAATCGCAATGAAAAAGGGAAGAAAAGCAGAGTTAGCAGAGATCTCTCTATGTGGCACTCTGTGTCCTCTCCCTCAGCCTCACACTCCTTTACTCTTTGCAGAGAGTAAAGGAGTTCTGTGAGAAAGAAGTTCTGTAAATATAGAGTCTTGACGAAGTCATCGCATCGCCCATAAATTTTCGGGGCCATTTATCATGCCATAAAGGTTGTTTCATCATCGCTGCCTGGCTTGATTGCCAGCTTGGAGTGTTTGCTGGGTAAGAAGGGAGCAGATAAATCACTGAAGATGCAGCCTCATTACCATGTGACATTTAAGGGTAATTTATCCCAAACATCACACCACTTCTCGCTGTGGAAATAGCATTGTGGGTCATCTCAGTCTTAGCCACTGCCACGACTGTGTCGAGAGAATGGAAATAAATTGATCCAGCTGACTTCTCTGTGCATTTTTATTGCCTATTTATCAATGCAAGTGAGGAATAATACACATAGAATTGCTTATGGGCCCTGGAATGGGAGTGGAGTGGGGAGGAGGGAAAGTTTCCTAAACTTTTGGAGAAAGCAGCCTTGAAGACAGAGGATGGTGACCTTTGACCACACCAATTAGGTGACCAGAGTCTTGAGTCCATTTGATGTTTGGTTTTTTATGCAATAGTTATTACAAACAGTGAGCATGAAACCCCTTCTTTACAGCTCTTAGGGGGACGATATCTCCCCTCACACAGGATCAGTCCTCTCCTTGGGATTACCTGCCAACCTTAAATGCAGCAGAATTCTTGCTTATCTGACTTCTGCAGCCCATTAGGTCTCCTGCAAGACTTAGTTGTCCACACTTGTGTGTGCATGTGTTCCCACAACTCGCATGTAATTTTTTGACTATTTGGCGTTCTCTTTTTTTGAGACAGAGTCTTGCTCTGTCGCCAGGCTGGAGTGCAGTGGCGTGATCTCAGCTCACTGCCACCTCTGACTCCCAGGTTCAAGTAATTCTCCTGACAGCCTCCTGAGTAGCTAGGACTACAGGCACCTGCCACCACGCCCAGCTAATTTTTCATATATTTAGTAGAGATAGGATTTCACTATGTTGGTCAGGCTGGTCTCGAAGTCCTGACCTCATGATCCGCCTGCCTCAGCCTCCCAAAGTGCTGCGATTACAGGCATGAGCCACCATGCCTGGCCAATTTTATGACTGTTAATATGGCCCCCCTCTAGCTAGATAGTGTGCTCACTGAAGTCAGGAACCAATCTTTGGTCTATGGGTATCGTCCAGGTGAAACCAGGGAATGCCCTCTTGAAAAAGAGGTTTTAGCTTACTTTACCCAACCCTAACAAAAACCCAACCCAAGTGAAACCAGGGGTGTAAGTACCCAAGAATGCAGAATTGTGTGGGAAAGAAAGGAAGAAAGAGAGAGTTCAGGAAAGGAGGGAACTACACGCAGTGGAGAGTCCCAGTAGAGAAAAATGCCAATTGACTGCACCAATTAGTAGAGAATGATTACTTTTATCATAATACAATGAGTCACTAAGTTTCTCTGCAGTGACTTCCTTCAGTGGTTTGGTTAGAGTTCAGTTCTTCTCTTGCAGTGGCCCATGAGTGGTAACATTTGTCAGGAAGCACAGCCCAGGTCGGCCTCCTCTGCTGAGCTCCTGGATGCTTCTTAAAAACTGCTCCGGAGCCACCCTGCTGACTGTACACTCGGATTAATCTGAGAGGGCCACGGATTAGTCCCAGAGCCTGGCTAACAAGCTCTCTGGGTATCACAGCTCCTGCTGGACTTGGGGTCAGATGATGCTGGATCTGAATCTTGTTTCCTTCCATCCCCACCCCAGGGGTCCTCCTAAAGTCCTGGTCAGTAAGCTCATTAAACCTAGAGCTCCCTCTTCTGTGAAAGGGGAGGGAAAAAGCTCCCTCCTGGGGCTGCTGGGAAGACTCCAGGAGACAAAGCCTGACAAAAACACAGGCTGAGCAGCCTCCCAAAGGACCTGGCCAGCACACAGTGCGGGAGCACTCTCAGGATACCAGGCTTTGAATCTAAAGCTTGAGTCATAGCCCAGAGTAACTGTCTAACTCACTTCTCCAGCCTGATCTTCCTCGACCTCTGTGTAAGAGGCTACTGGACCACTTTAACACCTTGTGATTGCATTTTCCTTCTGTATTACTGGCTCCATTCTCCACATAAATGAGGACTGACTTAGAGCATCCTTTCGTTGCAATGCAAGGGTGGCAGGCACTGCTATTCCACAGATCAGTCACTTAGGCAAGGCAGCTACTCCAGTGCTGAGTCAAGCTGAGCACACGGAGGTTCAAGGAGTGGGCAAAAAGCCACAGCCAGTTCCCGAAGCTGGCGGAAGAAGAGAAGCTGGTTACCTGGAGTCTCAGGGGCTGTCCTGCATTTCTAGGAAGCCCTCAGCATCCCCAGACCTGGAGATTTTAGACCAAGGTGGGGGCTGTTACCCAAGAACCAAGAAGAGGAGTCAGCAAATGAACAGAAACTGCCTCCCCCCAGATGCGAGGCACAAACAGCTCCAAGGATGGGTGACGGGCACCGGGAGCCCATGATGCACTGGGCCCTGCGGTGCATTTGTATTTCCCAGGGTGAAATAAGAGTGGAAAGCCAGCCAAGGAAAATTAATTAAAACAGCATATCTTTAACTATATTTTTTTCTGTGCAAATGGATCCAAGTCCAGGGAGCTATGAAGTGGTAGATAACTGCATTTGGGGAATGTGGGGAACTTGTCATTTAATGCGGGGATTGCCAAGTGGGAATCGGGGAAGGGGGACGGCTCAACGCTAGCAAGCACAGAGCAAGGAGCAGGGAATTCTATGCCGAGTAACCCCGAGAGAGCCCCAGTCATGTCACAGAGTGACTCATTTGTAGAGCAGTAAGCGCAGACAAGGGATGTTGTCCCAAAACAATTGTCTCCCCTTAATCTCTGCCTGTCAAATTGTCATGGTTTGTGCTCAGTTCCACCCCATCAGCTCCAACTTGTCACAGAATCAAAGACATTTACATAACGACCCAGCGTGGGTTCACAGATGGGGAAACCCTGGGAGGAATGAGACCTCTCAGGGCCACCTGGAAGGTCCCAGCAGACCTGAAAGTAGAACCCAGGCCTCTGGGTTTGCATTCTTCTGAGCAATTATTCAGTGTTTGCTGCATCCTCTACACCACTAAGCATCAGGGCTAGATGGCTAACTAAGGTATGGCTGATACCCTCGGGTGGGGGCTTGCTTACAGAATTTTGGGGATGACAGATGAAGAACCTACCACCCACAATGCAGCACGGGTCCTAGATGCAACATCCAATAGGGAGAGGCGTGTTTGAGACCTCAGAGAACCTCACATGCAGACCAGGGAAGAGGCAGTGGCCCTGTCGCAGACAGATGTATCCGCCCTGGTTCAAGAAAGAGGACAGCACAGAGCATCCCGGGGGCCAGAAAGCAAGCATGAGCAAGTGCTCTCTGGTGGCGAGGAGCACACGCACGCTGGCAGCCCCGAGGCGGCGTGACGGTCCGCTCTGGGAGGCGGAGGCAGCTCGCAGAAAGCAGCTCTGACAGCAAAGCATGCAGGTGACAGGGCCTCGGGCTGTATTATTGGCTGCAGGGTCATGATCTCATGCACAAAGCTGAGCTGGTGCAGGAAGAACCTAATACAATATTAAATCCAGGAAGCTGAGGATGAAAAAACTATCCAGAATGACAGACTCGCTTTTCCATCCGCCTTGCCTGGGGCCCTTCCTCAGCGACCCTGACTGTGTCCACTGTCCTCTGCTGTCAGGTCCACCCAACCCCGGTGCCCTTCAGTGCCCTATGGCCCTTGCAGGACCTCCCTAATAGAGCCAATGACTGTCCCCAGATCGGGTCTCAGCCTGGCTTGTGAAGGCCCAGAGCTCTCAGCTCAGATGTCCAATCCCAGGTCTTTTTTAGCCAAGCAGAGTCCTGCAGGGACTTCTCAGGGGAGGGTGGGCATTGGGCGGTGGTGAGACTGTGTGCACGGTGGAGCATTTCCAGGTGCAAAGTGCCCAGTCGGGCCTGCCCTTGCTCCGCCCTTGCACGTGCCCTGTCGCTGTTTTAGACTGCTTGCCACTGAAGCACAAACAGTGCCTTGGTGCCGGGCCCAGCATGGCTGTGCCCAAGTAAGGTGGGATGCCCCTGCACGCCCCTCAACCTCAAACCTGGGTGGGCTGCCCACGGGCCCCTGCTCACCCTGACTGTTCAAACTCTCCCTCCTGTCAAAGCTGCCTGACCTCGTGGGTACTGGCCCAGCTGGTCCTACTGAGCCCAGTCAGCAGGGCTCTCCCTGGGGCCCCTGAGAGGCTGTCCACACGTCCGTGCCAGCCTCGCTGCTCCTCTCCAGTGACAGGACCCCGAGACCCTGGGTCAGCGCCGCCCACTATAGTGGGTGAGAGGCCGCGTGGCTGTGACTGCCAGAAACTCCCTCTGTGACGGTTAATTTTGTGTCTACTTGAATAGGCCACAGTACCCAAATATTTGGTCAAATCTAGGCTAGATGTTGCTGTGAACGTATTTTTTAGAGGTAATTAACATTCAAACCAGCAGCCTTTGAGGAAAGCAGATGACCCTCAATAACGTGGGTGGGCTTTGTCCAATCTGTAGAAGGCCTGAGAGCAAAGGCTAAGGTCTCCCTAAGGGAACGGAGTTCTCCCTGCCATCTCTGCCTTTGGACTGCAGCTGCAGCAGCAACTCATCCCCGGGTCTCCAGCCTGCCCTGAACATATGCCCTGTGCGGACTTGCCAGCCCCAACATCGTGCAAGCCAACTATATAAAATAAATCTCTCTCTCTCTCTCTCTCTCTCTCTCTCTCTCTGTCTCTCTCTCTCTCTCTCTCACACACACACACACACACACACACACACACACACACAAACACACGTCCTATATGGGTTCTGTTTCCCTGGAGAACACTGGCTAATACACCCTCCATTATTCTTATCAGGAGCAGAGTCCTTGTGTATCCAGAAGCCTGGGCCATCCGGAGGGATTTCCCCTAAAGGTACAGGGCTCCCCTTAAGCTTTAGTTCACTATGGCCTCTCGGTAAAAGCAAACCATCACCCTTAACTAGGGACCTATCAGGAGCCACCACGTGCAGCAGGTGCCTTGCATGTGGAACTGCACCTGATGTGCAGCAGGCTTAGGCTTGGCCGCTCGCCACTCCCATTTCACAGACCGGGCAGCATGGATATGGATGGGGCCTGACTCTCCCCCTAACCAACGGGGCACAGCAAAGGAGACAGGTGTTCTCCTCTGTGTTTACATTTGGTTATGCAAGACCCCTTCCTAGCTGGCTGGTGCGAGAGGCGTGCTGAAGCCAATCAGCAGGTGTGAACTGCCCCTGGAGAGGCCTGCAGGCAGGGAACACAGGTGTCTCTAGGAGCTGAGGCCCCAGTCCTGACAGCCACAGGAACAGGACATGAATTCTGCCCACAACCTGATTGAGCTTGGAAGCTGAGTCTTCCCCTACTCAACCCTTCGGATGAAAGCATGGCTCACCTCACATCTGGCTTCAGCCTCTGAGACCCGGAGCACAGGACCGAGCCAAGCCCTGCCAGGCCCCTGGCCCACAGATACTGACAGATGAGAAAGAAGGGTGGTTGGAGGCTGCTCCTGAGCCCGGGATCATCACACTGCCCACGTGTTTCCCTGTCCAACAACTCAGCTCTAGGAACGCTTACGGAGTCAGCAGAATGGCCCTGGGAACGGGCAGGCAGGGTCTCTGCCTGTGGCACCCATGGCGCTCTCTCTAGCTGTTCACCGGGGGCTTCCACCCCTGGGTCCTGTTGGTGGGTGGTGCTGGTGCTCGCTGGCACTTGACATGGGGAATGCTGTGCCTCTGCATTGTCAGTGATGACCAGGAAAGGGACTGGCCGCCTGTGCAGAGGAGAAGCAATGCTGCCAGGAGAGGCGTGCAGCCGCAGGACCATGACCATCACGAAAGAAGGAAGGGAGACAGGGAGGGCCCTAAGCGTGAGCACACACGCGGCAGCCCCTGGGGGCAAGTGGGTCTCAGGGCTGGACGTGAGCCATGTGCTCCTGGCTCTCACCCCATCCTAGTGGGGTCCACAGCTCCATATGGGAGCCATCGTTCCAGTTTTCCAGATGAGGAAACTGAGGCACAATGGAGCCACTTACCCAAGCGTCAGAGTCAGAGGTCCAGCGCCGGAGTCTTGGACCAAAGGACCTCACTATTGAAAAACCATTTTCCCTGCAGTTGGGGGACAGCCCACGTGGCCTGTGCTGGATCGTCTTGTTTAAAACTGAAGCTACAGCCGTTCTCCAGTCACCTTCTACTGCATTACACAGTGAATCAGTTATTATTTACAGAACACACAGCATGATATTATGCAGCACTCTGTATATAATATACATGCATGTACACATAATATACATATTAAATGATATTCTGTGTGGTTATTTACATAATTTATATGACATATTATAGCGTGTGTTATGTTGCATGTAGCGTACATATGCATACCAAAGTTTAAATTACTCGTAGACACATAGTCACCTATATAATATATAACATATCATGCATTGCCTTACATATAGTATACATATGTATGTATAAATACTTGTACATGCATATTAAATTACTATGTATTTTTATGATTTATCTAATACATATATATGTATTATGCTATATATAATATATATGGATATAAAATACACAGACATAATACTAAATTATTATTGTATTTGCTAACTATATAATACAAAATGTTATGTTACATATAAATACACACTATTAAATTGCTAGCATTACATTTAGTGATTGATATGAGGCTCATCCTCTAACAGACTTGCCGGTTGCTTAGTTCTTTCTTCTCCCTTCTCCCCAGATAGAGAGGGAGGATCCCCGTCTGTCCTGCTCACTGTTACACCTTCAGGCCTAGAAGAGCAAGTGGCATTTGGTGCTCAAGCAATATTTAGAGCATAACTGAATGAAGCCTTCCAGAAGCACAGAATCAACAGTGTGGACGGGGCTTGGACCAGGACATCAGCAGTGCTTGGTGAGACAGGAAGAAGAGTGGAGGACCGTGTGAACAAAGCCAGGAGAACTTGTTTTTGGAGAGGGGGCTCGGAGAATGGGCTGAGCACCCCGGGAGTGGGGAAGGACTTAGGACGAGCGCCAGGGTTCAGGGCAAGTCATGTTCTTTGCTACATCACGTCATCAGTGGCTCAGCCTCGAGGCTCCTGAGGAGCTTGGTTTCCTGGAGAAGGCCCTGCCGTCCGTCTAGGTGCTGAAACGTCCACTGAGGTCTGTGGCTCTGCCGGCCTCTCCGTCCCGTTTTGCACTTATTTAAGACGGGAAAGGGGAGTAAGGCGCACACATCTTCGGGTAGATTTTTAGTAGCCTGAAAGAAGTGAGTAGCGTCAAAACCTCCACTGTCAACACCTCCAGTTCTCACGGCACTGTGTCCACGATGGGGTGACCCCAGAAATGCTGTTCTGCCTTGATGAAAAGCAGGGTGAGCTCCGGCCTCTGACCCTCACCTGCCTGCCCACCTTGCCTCTACTCCACGCCATCTGCTCCCGCTTCCTTTCTGATGCTGTCCACGCCCCCCACCCCCAGCAACCCAGAGGCCAGCGTGGAGGCTCTACCCACGATGCTCCTGCATTGGGCTGGGTTTGGACATCGCTGTCCCTCTCTGCTGTGTCCTTCCCTGGGAGCGAGCGTGAGCATTTCCTGGCTTCCTCTTGGCTAAACAGGAGTTTTCTGCTCCCCAAACTAACAAGCCCAGCCTGCTTAACACATGAGAACAAACATCTTTCATGAAATCTTTGCTGCCTTGTCCCTGCCAGTGCCCACTCTGCCCAGACGTGGGCCTCACTGTCCTCCTGGAAGCTGACATCCTGCCCTGGTTATTGGAGCTCTGCCTGGCCGCCTGGCACAGCCTGCCCTCCCACCTCCTGTGGCTTCCTCTTTCGTGAAAGCATGTGTCCCAACAAACTGTTCCAACAGACAGGCGAGAGATCATTGGAAGGATACAATTAAGAGATTAATTCCAACACAGACTGGAGGACCTAATTTCCCTCACTCAAGCATTAAGTGAGTGTCCAAAAACACTGTTAAGAGGAGACAGCCAATTTATATTTTAATCAGCCTTAAAGGAAAGGATCAAAGATGCACCGAGAGGTACCCAGCTTCCATCAACCTACGAGGCACTCTGTGGGCCAATTCACCTTTAACGTTCCGCCCAGTGTTCTGGAAAATTCTAAAGAAGTATTTCCTGTATTCAGATCTTCTTTCCTTTTTCCTCCCACTTCCTTCTCTGACATAATTTCCCCATGAAATTAGGTCAAGAAATATGTGTGTGTGTGTGTGTGTGTGTGTGTGTTGGTTTATTTGTTCATGAAAGCAGATTTAAATTTATCTTAAGAGCACAGCCAACCCTCTTATGATCCAACGCAGTTTCCTTTAGACTCTGCTAACTCACAGGCATGCCGCTATGCCAGGATTCCCAGATCACGCCACAAACCCTGCCACTTGGGAACCAACCAGTTTGGAACCCTTCTCAAAGCAAGCTCAACTTTAAAGAGCAGTGAGCAATGCCTCCCTCCAGAAGACAGCAGGTCCCCAAAAGCTGTTGGTCACTGCGGTCCTGGTTTCTGTCTTGGTGGAAGGGATACAATTCCCCTTTAGAGGAAAAAAGCCAGCCCCCTTGGGGACTGTGGCACGACATAAGTTTGTGATGTGGCAAGGAAAATGGCTTCAGCCAGGCTAAAATGTAATGGCTTCTTAGGCTCACAGGCTACATGCAGGCTCGCAGGCTACGTGATAAGGCACTACGATTAATCAGGCCAACGCCAGGTACAGACACCAGCCTCATTTCAATGGAATTCAAGAACTCGCTGCTCAGGGTCACACGGACCCTGAGAAAAAACCCCCTTGTCTCTAGCTGCTGGCCTTGGCTTCTGAACAAACTGCTTGTTTACTGATATTGGGAGTTTTCACTGTCTCTAACTGCTGACCTTGCCTTCTGTACAAACTGCCTGCTTGCAAAGATCCCCAGTCCCCCTCCCCCGCTTGGAAAATCCCCAGCCCCCCAAAAGTGTTGTTTAACATAAAAGCCCAGTTCTCCCTCAACTCGGGGCCACGGGTTGGAGAGATGTGAGTCCTCCATGGTCACTGGCAATAAAGACCCTGCAATTCGTCATACTTTTGTCTTGGTGCTGATCTTCTTATCTCGCTAAAAATGCAACAAGTTTTTTGTTTGTCTGTTTGTTTTTTGAGACAGAGTCTCACTCTGTTGCCCAGGCTGGAGTGCAATGGCACAATCTCTGCTCACTGTAACCTTTGCCTCCTGGGTTCAAACGATTCTCCGGCTTCAGCCTCCCAAGTACAGGTGCACACCACCACACCTGGCTAATTTTTGTATTTTTAGAAGAGACAGGATTTCACCATGTTGACCAAGCTGGTCTCAAACTCCTGACCTCAGGTGATCGGGCTGCCTTGGCCTCCCACAGTGCTGGGATTACAGGTGTGAGCCACTGCGCCCAGTCGACATCAGTACTTTTTTATTCTCTGCTCCTCAGCAACAGTAGGCCGCTCATCTCCTGGCTGTCCAAGAAAGCAACCAACAGGAACACTGCAGGATGGAGAGTGCACGTGGACGCCTCCTCCTCGGTGCTGTCACAACAGCACTCCACAGCCCACCCTGAGCCATGGCCAAGTGGCAGCGCAACCTTGGGCACGGCTGGGTTTACAAAGTGAATTAGACATAAATCTCTCCTCCTGGAGCTCACACGCTCCAAGGGGAGATATTAGACAAGCATAAATAATTCGCAAGTAGTAAGTGGGAAGTGCTGGAAGAGAGACCCAGGTAAAGTGTTTTGTAGGGCAGAGGAGGACAAATGTGAGGACGAGCCTGCTGCTTCCCTGGCAAAACCTTCCAGAAGCTTCTCATCACACCCAGCAAAAGCCAAAGTCTTAAGAAACCTGTAAGGTCACTTGTTCTCCTCCATGTTCCTCCTCCAACCTCCCACTCCTGTCCCCATAATTCCCACCTCAGGGCCTTCACATTCCCACCTCAGGGCCTCCACCCTTGCTGCTCCCTCCGCCAGGAAGCCTCTTCCCCCTGGGACCGGCACGCCCACCTGCAGCCCCTGCAGACTTTGACTTCCAGGCCTCCATCCTCGGCATCCCATGGGAAGTCACTCCCCTCGCCCAGTGCTGCCTCCCCTCCCCGTCCCTGTCATATCTCCTTGGGGTCACTTGCGCCTGTGTATCTTGCTTATTTATTGTGTTGGTGGTTTGCCATCTTCTAACTGAAAACAGGGACTCCAGTTTCTTCACTGTTGTTTCCCAGTGCCAAGAACAGTACTCGGAGCAGGGTAAGAACTCAGTGAATAGTTGTAGAATTCACGAGTGGTCCCTTTGGTGGTTGGGTGGATCATCTCCCAGAAAGGATGTTGGAGAGGAGATTTGCTGAGAAATGCAGATGGAATCTGAAGGACCAGTGATAAAAGAGGCCACGTCATCTACAATATAGTAAAATCTACTAAGGATATAAGCCGGATGCAAGGACCCACTCAGCCCCTGACTGCAGCAGCCGTGCAGGTAACTCAGCTGAGCCACACCTGGGCTTCCTCATCCATGAAAGTATGATATTCAGAAAATCAGCATGGTAGCCTTCATCAGACAATGGTATAAAACACACAGGGCAGCACTCAACATCAGCCGTCATCACCGTCAACCCTCTAACCAGGGTTTTTATTGTGATTTCCATCTTGAGACTTTATTTTGTGCCTTGATGAATGGAAATTACCGTGGAGATGGAAACATAGCCACTTCTAAGTGCTGGCCACTGACTGTGCACAGGTCTTGATTGCAAGATCTCTGTGCAGCAAATGCAGATGGCGGCTTTTAAAGGAGCTGGTCTATCTCCTGTGGGACAATTGTCCTTGGGGTTAGGTGGGGGGTCCTCATGTGGGAGCAGCGGAGGTCTGCAGCTCGGGCATCTTTGACTTCTGCAAATTCCATGTTAGTCCATAGGACACATTAGGAAACTGAACAAGAAAGGTACTTCTTGGTCCTGCCGCTTCCTACAGAAATTATTATTCACCATTAGTAGTGGTTGTATTTACGACTAGCAGCCCTGTGCTATTCTAGAACTATGTAGGAAAATCTCAGTATTTACATATTCTCAAACCCAGAGTTGACACATGGTTTCATATATAAAAATACATAGACTTAGGCCAGGCACGGTGGCTCACTTCTGTAATCCCGGCCCTTTGGGAGGCCAACGCGGGTAGATCACCTGAGATCAGGAGTTCGAGACCAGCCTGACCAACGTGGAGAAACCCTGTCTCTACTAAAAATACAAAATTAGCCAGGCATGGTGGCACATGCCTGAAATCCCAGCTACGTGGGAGGCTGAGGCAGGAGAATTGCTTGAACCCAGGAGGCAGAGGTTGCAGTGAGGTGAGATCACACTCTTGCACTCCAGCCTGGGCAACAAAAGTCACACTCTGTCTCATATGAAATTGGAGCTCTAAAAGATTACTTTTATTTAAAAAAAAAAGAAAAGAAACCTTTAGTGAGCTATTCTTATGTGACAGGGATATAATAAAATCAAGGACAGACATAATTCCAGTCAGAAAAGAGAAAGAGAGAGAGAATTGAGGGAGAGACAAAAGGAGAAAAATCAGCAGAAACTGACAAATGCCGGCAACAATGCCAGCAGCTACGCTTGCCCTGTGGGGGGCTGGGGTGCCCCTTTCAAGAGCTTCAACCCTGACGGGTAGTCAGGGATTCACTCTTGCTGCGGGCGGAAGTGTGTTCCATCCCCAAATTCCTATGTGGGAGTCCTAACCCACAGTGCCTCCGCATCAGGCCTTACTGGGAAATAGGTTTCTTGTAAGTAGAATGAGATAAGCTGAGTTCGTACGGAGGCAGGGTGAGCCTCCAGTGCAGTATGACTGGCGTCCTTACAAAAGGGGAGAATGTGGACACAGACACACATAGGGACGTCTGTGAAGCCCATGTGAAGACAAAGCCAGGGATCAGGGTGACACATCTGAAGGTGAAGGACTGGCAAAGCTTATGACCAAAGCATTAGAAGCTGGAGAAGGGCCTGGACCAGGTTCTGCCTCACACCCTCAGGAGGAACCAACCCTTCGGGCAGCTCGATCTCTGACTCCAAACCCCCAGGGCCATGTGACAAGGCATTTCTGTTGCTCAGCCCACTCGTCTGTTGGATTTTGTTACAGCAGCCCCCACAAGCCAACAGAAGAACCCCCTTGCAGAAGGGGCAGAAGGCATGTGAGCTGGCAGGTGAATGAGCATTGATTAGGCCAAGGAGGGAGGAAATAGGGATATAGTCCAAGAGAACCGCGAGTTTGCTGGCCCTGCAGAAGGGAGAGGTGGTGGGTACGGGGCCTGAAAAGGAAGTCACTGTGGCCAGGGCAGGGTCCCGGGGAACAAGGTGGGAGAGGTGCCCAGAGAGGTTGGTGGGGCCGGGCGTGCTAAGAGACTTGGTCTTCATCACGACGCTTCATTGAGGAAGTTGAGATTGAGTTGGGCATGGAAGAGGCCCTCTGGTTGTAGGTGGAGTCATGTGGAGAGGCCAGGAGGGTCCTGATGTCTGTGCAGGGACCTCAGTGAGAGCCAATGCAGGCCCATGTGTGACAGGTTGGGTGTTTAGAGGAGTGGAGATTCAGGAGGTGTTTGGAGGGTGGAATCAGTACCCGCTGACCATGGGTAGAAGGAGAGAATGATGAAGGGTTGCTCCTGGCCACTGTGGCTCCATTTACAGGGTAAAGAAATGAGGATGGAAGGGAGCACCATGAGTTGGGATCTGGACACACTGAGTTGAGTTTGAGGTCACTTGGCAACACCCAGGGAGACCTTGCAAGGAAGCAGCTGCCATTCAGAGGGAGGTATGGGATGTCGTGTGGGTGGAAGGTGTGCATTCAGATGAGATTGTTTAGGGAAGGCGTACAGGGTTAGCAGCCCAGAGGGTCTAAAGGGAACTATCTTCAGGTGTCAGGGTGAGGTCCCAAGAGGGAGGGCAGCCCCTCATGAGGAAAGTCCTCAGCAGACAGCTCAGACACATTCAAATAAATGTGAAAGGAAGGCTTGGTTCAGAGGAAAAGGGAGGATTCTGGATTTGGCTGCTGAATGACCATGGCCTTCAGAGGCCTGTTAGACCGTCCTGGGCACTGGGGAGGGGTGGGAGATGTGGACCAGGGGTAGCAGGCAGTCCTGAGCTCCTGGTAGTGACCGACACGAAGTGAAGGGGGCGGTGAGCCTGAAGGCCAGTGGTGGAGGCTGGAACTTCTCTGGATGTACAGAGATCTGGGGTGGAGATGTAGAGGCTATCCAAGGGACGCTCTTACTGGGAGAATGCAGTTTTTCCGTCCCTTTTTTCTCCCACTTTGGATGTATGCAGGCTGGGTGTGGCTCCGCTAACCATGAGTGCTGGCACCAGCCGCACTTCTTCCATCTCATGTGTCAAAGTTAGTGGGCCAGCAGAGGGCTCACTCTTAATGTACAGGCACTATCTCCACGTATCTGTCACCCACTGTTGTGTAACAAATTATCACAACTTAGTGGCTAAAAACAATTCCAGTTGACCAGCTCACAGCTCTGTAGGTCAGATGTGGCTGGGCTCTCTGCTCAGGGCCTTATCCCCATGGTACTGGTCAGCTGTGGTCAGCAGAAACTCTGGGGAAAATTTGCTTCCAAAATCACTCGGGCTGTTGGCAGAATCTAGTTCCTTGGGTGTGTAGGACCAAGGTCCCCATCTCTAGCTGGCTGTGGCTCTCAGTTCCTAGAGAACGATCCCCTCCATGTGGCCCCTCCATCTTCAAACCCAGCAATGGAGAATCTCCCTCCATATCATATTCCTCTCATGCTCTGAATCTCTTATGCTGGAAACAGCTCCATTGCTTTTCAGGACTCACCTGATTAGATCAGGCCCACCAAAATAATCTCCCTTTCTGGATGCCACATTCCCTAATCAGGGGAGTAGAATTTATCTCATTTGTGGTCCTGGGGACTGCACAGGGGGAATCTTGGGGGCCTTCTGCCCACCACACTGGGTCTCTGCTGATGGGCTTCTTCTATTGGGGAGATGAGCCACTGCCATCTGATGCTTTATTTTTTTTCTGTAAATGGAGAGAGATCGTCTATAGGGAATGGCTGAGGGAGGCTGGAGGGTTGGTTGTGAGCACACAGAGCAGCTTTGGGTGGGGTCGGATTATATGGCACAGAAAGTGTGGCAGGGGTTTTCTGACACCAGAACACATTTTGTGCCTGCAGTACCCCATGGGAGATGGAAGAGTGCAGCCAGAGGTTGGGAAAGGAAGTGAAAGGCAGTCCCAGGCCATGGTGACCATCGTTAGTACTGGGAACAGAGGACGGTCCCCAGCAAGGTGCATGCCCTGCACTCGGGGCAGGAAGCCCACCGTGCCTTTCTTTAGGCAGCATGAAAAGCATTCAGACAACTCCCCCACCCCACCCCAGACATCAGCCTCACTTGCTAAGAGGACTCAGCCATGGAGAGCGCCCTCCAGCCCCCTTCTGGGACACTTCCCAGTCCCTGTATTCTGGCCATCTGCCTTCAGCACCTCTGAGGCCACTTTCAGCCTGACTGTTATCCAGGCTTACCCAAGAGCATCTGGGGACAGAGCTTCTCAGCAACACCTTTGCCTGGGAGAAGAGTGCAACAAGGAGGAACGCAGCCTAAGAGCCTTCCCAAGCCGAGAATGTGTTTGTGTCCATTACGGATTGATTAAACACCCAGCGTACATCATGCCAAATGCCAGCACCTTCATTTTCTGATAACAAATGGCTGGTTAGAATCAATAACAACTCCCTGCCGCTGTGCTAGGGCACCGCATGAGGCCGGAAGAAGCGGCTGGGCTCGGCAGTGCAGCGACCATGCCCACATCCCAGGCCTCAGCCAGGAGGACTGCTGCTGCCCAGCCATGCTGGACTCACCCCAGCACCCTCTTCCTTCCTCCTTCTGCTACTTGGTTTCTTAGATAAGCCAGAAAATCTGCTGCTGAGCATCCAAACCACGTACATTGTGTTTTCTGCTTAGAGTGGGCATGCGTCCAAGAAGGGGGAAAGGAAGGACAGAGAGGCCGGTTGTCCATGAGAGGCATATGTGCCATCCATGCTGGAGGCTCAGCCAATTAAGCAGCAGCCAGCAGCTAAGCTTGATCTGTTTCAGTTAAAGGAGACTTGGGGTCAGAATACCATAGCAGGTGTGAGGTGGATTCTGGAGCTGCCCCCTGGATTCTAGCTGTGGCTCTTGCCAGCTGTGTGATCTCGGGAAGGTGACTTAGTCTCTCTGTGCCTCCTGATCTCCTCTGTAAAGGGTGTTTATTGTAGCAACTGTCTCATGGGGACTTCCCGGGCAACCGTGGGAAGTACTGCAATAGCTCAGGGCGCATCAGCTGCCATGATTGCACCACTTGTTCTTCCAAAGGCACCTGCTGCATCTGCCTCCTGAGCCATGAGCCCCTTTAAGGCCCCAGTGGGCACTGTGTTCCTGCAGCATCCAGCACAGCCCTTGACACAAGAGGACACTCATGCTGTGCTGTTTGCTGGGCTGCTGAAACGTTGCCACTACAGAGACTAAAACCTTTTCTCTGTACAGTCAACTTCATGAGAGACTGTCCTGCTGCCAAGCTAGCATGACTCAGGGAGTCCCTCATGGCATAGCTCCTTTATGAGCAGTGTGCTGAGGCCTATGGGCACACAGCCAAATGGGTACACTCCTTCATGTGTTCCTGTTTCCTCCAGGTCCACCTGACAGTGCACCAACATCGATGGGGTGGTCCAGGAGAGATCATCCTGGCATCTGGCCCTGTCTTCTTCCTGGGCTCCTCTGTCTGATCCTTGAATTGGGCCTTGCTATTCCCCTTGCTCAGAAGATTCAGGGGCTCTAGGCTGACCCAGCCTTCTGTGCCACATCCTTCCTTGCCTGGCCCCACCTGTGCTGCCACCTCAGCACAGGGCTCCTCCCACAGATCCCAGCTGCATCTTCCACTGTCCAGGCCATCAGGACACTGGCTTTGCTCTGTCCAAGTTTCTCGCCCTTGTTCCTCTTCCAGATCAGCTTCCATATGTCCTCCAAGGCTCAACTCTGAAGGTTACCCTCTGGCCCTCCAGGAGAAATTGATTGTTTTAGCTTCTGTAAGCTCTCAGCACTTACCACTGTTGGTTGTTGGCAATTGGGTTTTCCTCCAGGTGATGATGAACGGAGGATACTGTATTCATTCCTGCATCTTTGCTTGGCACAAGCAAAGTTGGACCTCAATAAGAATGCATGGATGAACAGATGGATGGATGGATGGATGGATGGACGGATACATGGATGAATGGTGGATAGATGGGTGGATGCATGGATGGATAGGTGGATGGATAGATGGATGGATGGATGGACAGAAGGATGGAGGAATGGATGGATGGATGGATACATAGATGAATGGTGGATGGATGAGTGAATGCATGGATGGATTAATGGATGGATGTATAAATAGTTGAAGGATACATGAATAGATAAAATATGCAACCCCAAAATATGAAGAATTGTTGAAATGAACTCACTGGGAAGAAGCAGGTATAGGAAAGCTCTCTGACCTCCCTCTATTTGCATAAAAATAGGATAGATTTACAAAGGAGGAAAGAAGGATGCATCTTCTTCATCTCTCCTCTCTTCCAAGAAGAACAAAGTTACAAGGAGGCACTAGCAGACCCGTCAACCTGGAGATGTACTAGAAGCCTCTACCTTAACAAGCCTTGATAACTAACATTTATCTGTCATTTAGTTGCCTTTCTACAGGTTGTTGCCCATAGAGACTCAAAGTCTTTTTCTTTTGTTTTGTCGCTACTCTAAAAAGTTACTATTCTTTGATGAAAATTCTATATAAGCTGGAATTTAAAGCCACTTCTTAGAGAACTACTCACTCCCTGGGTGTCTCCCATGTTTACATGAAATGTACATGTTAATAGACTTCTGTTTGTTTGTCTCTTGTTAATCTGTTATTTTTTGTTACGAGGTTCCATTCCAACTAAAAGTCTTGGAGGGTTGAAAAACAAATTATTTTACTTTCCCTACAGATGGATGGATGGATGAATGGATAAGTGAATGAGTGGTTGGATAGATGGGTGGATGGATGGATGAATGAATCAATTACTGGACGGATGAGTGGATGGTAAGTGGATGGATGAATGGATGGATAAATGAGTGGTTGGATAGATGGGTGGATGGATGGATGGATGAATCAATTACTGGATGGGTGGGTGGGTGGGTAGATGGATGGATGAGTGGATGGATAGGTGGATGGATGGATGGATGGATGGTGGATGGATGAGTGGATGGGTGGGTTGGTGGGTAGATGGAAGAGTGGATGTATAGGTGGATGGATGAATGGATGATTAAATGAGCAGATGAATGAATGGAGGAGTGACTGGTAGGTGGTTGGTGGATGAATGGTGAATGAATAGTGGATGAATGGATAGATAGATGAATGAATGGATTGATAGCTGGATGATGAATGGATGGATAGATACATGAACCAATTCTAGTATTATTAGCTCTTATGTAAAGCAATAAGGAATAGAAAAGAGAAAGAACGGCCTCTTCTGTGGGATCAGGGAGACCTTCTAATTGATTTTCAGATTTCACAGACTCCAGTCCTGCCTTGTTTCCCAGCCCAATCTGTCCTCCCCTTTTCCTATCACTTTAGCCCATGCCCCGTGTTCTCTCCCTTGCTTCTCTGCCATTGACTTTGGATGTCTCTCTGGCTCCCCTTGCTCAGCTGCACACTTGACCCTGGTTCTTATGGGTGACCAACTCTGCCCAGTGACCCCACAATTCATAGTGAACAGAGTCTCAGATTTTGGATCCCCAAAATTTCATCCCTGTCTGTCAGGAACTTTGGCACATTTTCCAAGGACGAAGAAGCACTTAACGGGCATCTTAGTAAAGAGGAAAATGAGGAAGGAAAGGGTGGCTGAGAAGAGGCCATGATTCTCATGCATGAGCTGGCTGTCTGGGAGCTGAACCACATGGTCATCTGGGGAGAGGAGAGAAAGCCACACGCCCTTATAAAGATGGACTAAGTGTGCTCAGGAATGGTGTAGAAGAGAAAAACAGAGGAAGGACATATTTACTGAGTGCCTGGAGTATGTCCTATGCACATCTTTCGACAGCTCCTAGGAGAGAGGTACTAGTAGCCTCATTTCACAGGTGGGAAACTGAGACAGCCAGAAAGTGATAATGTGAAGAAGATCTAGTTACTAAGGGGGCTGAGCCAGAGTTTAAGTCCAAGTCTCTCTGACTAAAACCCTTGCCCTTTGTGGAACGCTGGACTGTGTCTCCAGAATGATTTGAAAGGAAATGAACAGGGCAATGACAAAAAGGGAGGGGGAGATGCCAAAGGGAGGGGGAGATGCCAAAGGCAGGGCAAGCCCATGGCCCTCTTCCCTGGGGGTACACACAGCCCTTTGGTTGAAACTGTCGAGGGACCTGTGAAAAGGTAGCCTGGGGTTGAGCCTTTTCACAGGAGCAGCAGATGTTGGGTTCCCTGCCGCAGTGAGATGATGTTAGCCCAGTATGTGACAGCGATTAATAGCTTATTTCTCAAATCAGCCTATTAGAAATAATCATGCCAGCAACCATAGGCCATTAATCTGCATTGGAACCCAACCTGCACAGCACAGGCTGACGGGTGGATGAGATCTTTAGAGATACAGGCAGAGAATTTTTATGCACGGAAGACGTTGCTGTGCTGTAGGGAGCAAGAATGGGGATCAAAGAGCATCCCAGGCAGGATCTGACATTGGGGGGATGTAGCCCTGAGTGACCACATGGGGATGGGGAGTTGGGCTTTCTTCTAAGGTCCAAGGATGACCCCACCCAGGAGTGGCCCCTGGAACATTGTGTCGAGAGGGATTGTGAAGTTCGTAATCAGCTGCTATATCAGTCTGTTCTCATGCTGCTCATAAAGATATACTGAAGACTAGGTAATTTACCAAGAAAACAGGTTTAATGAACTCACAGTTCCATGTGGCTGGGGTGACCTCACAATCATGGCAGAAGGCGAATGAGGACCAAAGCCACATCTCACATGGCAGCAGGTGAGAGAGCGTGTGCAGGGGACCTCCCCTTTATGAAACCATCAGATCTCATGAGACTTATTCACCATCACGAGAACATCATGGGAAAACCCGCCCCCATGCTTCAATTACCTCCCACTGGCCCCCTCCCATGATACAATGGGGATTATTACAATTCAGGGTGAGATTTGGGTGGGGACACAGAGTCAAACCAGATCAGTTGCATTTTCTGCCATGGGAAATGATGGGCAAATGAAGACAGGAGTGCCGTGAATTTGATGCTCCTAGACCTAGGGCCATACTCAGGGACCGGAGGGAGCATCACACAGCAAGTGTGGGACATTTTATCACTGACCTTCTGTAGAAATGCTGGCACATGCTAATAAGAGAAGGGAGATGGGCTGTGGGTTGGTGTCACCACTGTTTTAAGTTCTCTGTAGGCAAGGCCTGTCCCGTTGCTGCTCCAAGGCAGGCCACTCCCACTGCCCCTCCCCTCTTAGTGTCCCCACATGTGTGTGCTCTGCCATGGGTCTCCCCAGCAGTCTGCCAGAGTCTCTGGGTCCTTGGGAGCTCTGGCTGTCCTCTTCCTCACCTCCACTTTTGCTCCTCGGAGCTTCAGACACTACAGTGGCCCAGAGGGAAGGAGAGATAGCAGCGTCTCAGGCTGAGTTCTGACCATGAAGACGAACCTGGAGTTCGGAATCCCAAAGGGCTTGCTGGAGCCACCCCGCAGCAAGCCTTTTCTTCAATGCCTGGCTTTTCATTTGACCTTAGTGGGCAAGTAAAAGGGGAGGTCTTTCCTGTGCCTTTGCCCTGAGATTTTAGGACCTTGATTTAGTCAACAAAGGGCCACTTCTGCCTCAGACTTCTTCCCTGGGTGCTCCAGGCTTCTCCCCAATCCTTCTGCCATCTGCCGGGTCCTCACTGAAGAGCACTGTCCTTCACTGAGCATCAGCGTCGCTGGGGTGCCATTAGGTGCCATTCTCTGGCTTCTGAGCCAAAGGTTCCCATGTCCTCCCTCACAGCAAGAGAGCCAAGCCCTCCAGAGACACCAGCCAGGGAACTGCTCCCTGACAGTCTGCCTTCAGCTGTGCTCAGGAGACTCTGTCCTGGCTCCTTGCCTTAATTTGACGCTGAGGTCTCTGGCCTAGACCTGCCCAGTCCTTTCTGGGTCATTACCTGGTGTCTTACTTGCCTCTTCACGTGGGCATCATCTCAGCCGGGAATCTGGGTAGGTCCAAGGGCCCCCTAGGGATTCCTAGCCCTTGCCTCATCAGATCATGGCCACAGTGCATTGTCTCGCTCCTCCCAGCTCCCCGTGAAAGTGGCAGTAGCTGCACTCTGGATGCAAATTGACAACACCTTTCATGGCCACCCCTGGTTCTTAAGTGCAAGCCCGCGTCGTGCAGGTGTGCAGAAGGCGTAGCTATCTCTGAACAGAGTCATGAAAACACAGGAAAGCCTGAACTCACCAAGCGGATAAATAAAGGGGCAATTACTCACTTGATGGAAGGATTATTTCAAAGAGCAGATCTCCCTCAGGCAACCTGGCTTATATCTACCTTTTCAGAAAAGCAACTGCCGTAAAAAAAAGTACTTCTACATGAAATTGTCCAGTACTGAGACAGGCACAATTGAATTGGCTGATTTTCTGATGTGGCTGAACTTGTGCCAAGACTGACTCTAGGCACAGATGTCACCTGAATTGTCTCAGCAACGAGACTGTCATTTACGAAACTGTGACTCCCATGCTCATGACAGGCTCATGATGAATCCAGAAACTCATGGCTGTGGCTGATCTTCATTATTTATTTTTTAATTTCCGTGTGTGTGACTCATAGTAGGTGCTCATTTGGGTGGCTCAGACATTTTCATCTACGGGAGAATGTATGGAAAAGAGAACAACACCCCACCTTCAACACCCTCCAGCTGCACAATCCTCATGTCACACAGCAAAACAACGAAGCTTCCCTCACCATCCACTGAGACGTTTCCTGTGGAGGAACATGGGAATGATCGTTAGCAACTGATAAGTACTTCCCATAGCCAGCAACACAGCTCCCCGCCGCTCCAGAAATCCCTGTGGATTTTAACCTCTTGTTTGTCTACGCCCTCGTCCCACCTCCCGGCCCACGCCTGATGTGATAGGGTCCCCCATTTCCACTTTTTCTCTGAATTTCCTGCTATCACAGCCATGCCAGATTCCCCCAGCACCTGCTTACTGCTGGAAAGATACCGCTACGGGCAGTTCTGAGAAAATAATCTGGGGAAAAGCAAGGTCTTAGTTGTATCTTTTCCATTCCTAGGCAAAAGAGCTCCTGGAAAATGTCCCTAACTAGTCCTTTTTGTACTGAGAGCACATTGTTCACAGCCCCCATTTTCCCTCCTCCAGACTGCCTTTCTCTGGCCTCACCGTGTCCCCATTCCAGTGAAAAAGGAGGAAATTTAGAGGAGAATGTGATGGTAGATTGCACGGAGCAAGAAAAATCCATTTGCAGGAGGAAAGCCTGAAGTGACACTGTACCTTCTGACCCTGACAGAGTCAGAGCAGAAAAGCCTTCTTTTTACCCCCTGAGGTCATTTTTTATTTTTAAGATGGAGTTTTGCTCTTGTTGGCCAGGCTGGAGTGCAATGGCACGATCTCGGCTCACCGCCACCTTTGCCTCCCAGGTTCAAGCGATTCTCCTGCCTCAGCCTCCCGAGTAGCTGGGATTACAGGCATGTGCCACTACTCCTGATTAATTTTGTATCTTTAGTAGAGATGGGGTTCTCCATGTTGGCAAGGCTGGTCTCAAACTCTTGACCTCAGGTGATCAACCCACCTCGGCCTCCTAAAGTGCTGAGATTACAGACGTGAGCCCCCATGCCAGGTTGGTCATTTTACATCCTTTCTCATTACAGGGAATAATGTCTTGCCCATTTTGCATGAAGCCACAGACAAACATGGAGTTCTTCAATGATTTTTAAGGCTAGAAATAGAAAATCCACTGGGTGGAAAATATTCAGCCTCAAATGGAGCCCTCTGTAAGTAATAAATTTATTCCCCATTGTCATCTATTCTCCCAAAACAAAAGTGGCTGCAGCAAGCGATTTTTGGTATTGGTCATACATTGCTTAAATATTTCAGCTGGGAGATGCTGTGTGAAGAGAGCCCATCACCAGCCTGATGTAAGATTTATTAGAGAAAGTTGGCACAAATATATTTGTAGGAAGCAAAATATGTTTGTAGAGATTATTCCAGATTTACAGTGATTAATAATGGATTGGACACAGTCGATGTCAAAGAGTCGCCTCATGGCGATGTCTGCACCAGGTTGAGTCAGAATAGAACATGAACTTCAGCAGTGCCAGGAACCTTTCGCTAAAAGAATGAAGTTTTCTGAATAGAAGGAAATTAATGCCAAGAGCCATCTGTAGGCTCAAAAACCTGTCACACTACTTAAGCTGCTTTAAGCACTGACTGGCTAATGGGGTTTCGAGCCAGGCAGCATTCGAAGGCTTAGCACCTGCAGGGACTCCCTGAGAGGATAGAGGAGATGCCACAGAGGAGGAGATTAATTTTTGCCCTGCGGATGGGAGGAGGCTAGGCGGGGAAAGGGAGAAAGCCGAAAGGAGCTGCTCTTAGTGCTTTTTCATCCCCTGTGTCCAGAATGCGTCTTTTGGGGACTTGCACTTGAGACCCTAACCTGAAGCATGTTATCTCAATTGGAAGGTCAGTGTCTACATCGACCAGTAAGAAAAGATGGACAACTCTCACAGTCCCAGCCGAAATAGGAATCTGGCTTCTTATCCACAGAGCTCCGTGACACTGCCTTGAGCTGGCAGAGTGTGTATCAGGCCCTTTCCCATCTTCCTGCAGATTCCCAGCACGGGCAGCAAATGGGTGGTAGCTTCACGCAGCAGCATGGAGAAGAGACCCCACCCCGCCCCAGCCATCTCCTTTCCCCATATCTGCCCACGCAGCTCTCTCTGAGAAGGAGGGTACAGGGATCACTTGCTCCCAGCAGCTGGCCTCCTTGATACTATCCATCTTCCTCTGCAAGCTGGAGTTGGCTGGAAACAACAGTCTGATTAATAAAACTTGCAAGTAGACCCCAAGGTTGACACTAACAGGCTCCCAATAAACAGTGCTTAGATTGAATCTGATCACCCAGGAAAGTGAGAGGGCCTTGTTGAGAAACAGCAGCCATGCCCTTCTGCCCTACTGATGACAAATGGCTTGCAATCCGTCAAACATGATTGTGAGCTTTGGCTGGAAGGCAGGAGGGCACTCACGAAGACCCCCACACCCGCTGCTCCCGTTGGACGGGTGGGCTCCAGTGGGAGCTCAGTGTATCCAGCTCATGAGCCTGGTTGGTGGGGTTCCATCTTCCCAGTTTGTTGCCATGGAGAAGGAGTTGAATGGCTTTAATACAGCTGTGAGGATGTCTCCCCTGAGACGCACCATGACAAGTTGGACTGGAAGCAGCAAATGAGCAGCTATAATCTTCAAACTGTATGAATCAGTGACTGACTGAGTATGGGGGCTGTAAACAGCACTCCGTGTTCTGGCAGCGTGGGGCCCAGCAAAATGAGATCATCACTCTGGGAGAGACATGCTTGGTGCAGCCGTGCTCCCAGTGGCCTTCCACAGGGCCACGGCGTGGGCCTGGGAATCTGCCCAGAGCTCATGACTGCTTCCTCCAGGCCCTGCGGATGTTGGGCCACTCCAGTTCCCAGCTGGCTCCAAACCCATTTCTAGTTAATCCTGCCATGTGTAGCTATCAACGCTTTTCAAATAAAAGCCTCTGTCTACTCCCCAGCCAGCTCCCCAGCCCATTGTTTGGCCCCAGGGCGGAGAGTGGCTGAGTGTCCAGGGGAGGTGAGAATCCACAGATGTGAATCCCTGGGGCCTCTGGCCAGGGTTGCTTCGTAGGCAGCTCCTCCCCACTGCCTGGGGATTCCCCGTCACTAGCCAGATATAGCTGGATCAGAGCAGTGTATACGCAGCCCAGAGAGTAACCAGTGAAGAAAGGTCAACTGGGCCAAGCTGTATCTTCTTTGTAGATTTTGGAATTGGGGCCCTCTCAGAATGGTCAGTGAATAATGGAGTTGAATGATCAAGAAGCCATTGGAGACTGAGCCGGCAGGAAGCCAGTGACCATGGAGAGCAAAGAAGAGAGAAAGAGACAGACAGACCCATAGACAGGGACAGGCTCCTCAGCTTCTCCAACTCCAGAAGTTGCTCCATGGTATGTGGGACCTCAGCTGGGAAGACTCAAAGCCTGGGGGTGTTGCAGCGGCCAGGACTGGGATCACCCAGTGGTATCTTCACACACATATCTGGAGTCTGGCTAGGATGACTCAAAGAGTAGGACTGATGCCCATAGCCCATCTGTGGCTTCTCCAAGTGACCTGGCCTCTTTGCAGTTTGGTGGCCTCAGTGGTCATGCTTCTTACACGGACAGCTTCACAAGGCTCGCGGCTGAGTGTTCCAATGAACACTCCCCTTCAGCTTTGATCTCCTGCCAGGCACATGGTGGGATGACACCCTCCCATGCTCCCTGCAGCTGAGTGGCGCCTTGTTACTGGTCTGGCCAATGGGCTGCAGACATTCGTGTCACCACTAGGCAGAGCACTTCACTGCTGGTGGGAGGTCCTCTGGCTGGCTGCTCCCTCTGCCACTGTGGACAAGGAAGCCTCCATCAGACGCTATCCCCATCTGGACCACGGAAGCAGGGTCCCCGCCCACAGGTGAACGACATGAGTCAGCCAGACTCACAGCATATTCCATGTGAGGAGACACAGACCCTTGGTGTGTGGCCCCACCAGGTGGGAGCTGTTTGTTACTGCGCCACGACCCAGCCTGTCAGAGGCTGATCGGTATGTTTGCAATAAGTTCCCTGTGACTTGATCTGGTTCCAGTGAGTCTCTGTGCCTTGTATTCAATAACCCTGATCCAAAACTGCACTCAGAGACACCGAAGTTGGGAAGGCAGGTGCTGCTGCTGTGGGGCCATAGGGGCTGGGCTGGGCCACTCCACTCCCTTTGCCTGGGACTGCTCACCTGTACAATGGGATACCGCCTTTAAAGCTGCTGTGAAGACTAAAAAAAGTTCTAAATGCTGGATATGGATGATCTCCATTACCTGCTGTTGTTGGGATCATTGTCAACATCGGCACAGCCAGTACCATCCATACTACAGGTTAAGAGGTAATAACAGTACTATTCATGATACAGGCGACATATAACGGTACCTGGAGCTGGGGGAGGGGGAGCCAGGGGGAGGGGGAGCCAGGGGGAGGTGGGGCAAAGTCTTACCTTTCTATATATATTTTGAAAATGGCAGGCTGCAGATTGCATTCTCCAAAGAGACATGCCAATATACACAGTCCCTTTCTTCTGTAGTGTGACCTCCCCGTCCAGAGACAGAGTCTCATTCCCATCCCCTTAAATATGGCAGGCTCGTGACAGCTCTGTGTCATAGAGTATGGCAAAAGTGTGATCAAGTACAGTTGTACCACATGAGGCTGGGGCCTAAAAATGATGCATCCTCTCCCCCATTCATTGGAACACTCAGCTGCGAGCCTTGTGAAGCCGTGGAAGAAGCGTGGCCACTGAGGCTACCAAGCTGTGAAGAGGCCGGGTCACCTGGAGAAGCCACAGATGGGCTATGGGCATCAGTCCTGCTCTTTGAGTCATCCTAGCTGGACTCCAGATATGTGCGTGAAGATACCTCTGGGTGATCCCAGTCCTGGCCTCTGCAACACCCCCAGGCTTTGAGTTTTCCCAGCTGAGGTCCCAGACAGCATGGAACAGAGACAAGCTGTCCCTTCTGTGCTGCCTGAATTCCTAATTCACGGAGGCTGTGAACGTTAGGGCTGCTGTCTTTTTAAGGCAATATGCTGGGGGTGAGTTGTTATGCAGTGAGAGTGATGAGGACGCAAGGTTTGACTGCATGTGAGGCTGAGATGATAGAAGTCCACAGAGAAATGCCACCTGAGCAGCTGCAGACAGCAGTTTGCGATGCTGCCTAGAGTTTTATCCCATCACAGCTCATTGTCAGAGAGTACATATAGCCATGAGATGAGGGAGGTCACTTAGAAAGAGGTCCAACCCTTGGGTCCTCGGTATATATTTCACAGAAATGACTAGCTATACTCACAAAACAAAGAATGTTCATAGCAGCACTGTTCATAACAGCCCCAAACTGGAAGCAATCTAATTGCCCACTGACAATAGGATAAATGCATGCATTGTTGTATGTTTACATAATAGTAAAAAGAACCATCTATTATTACAGAGAGCAACATGGATTAATGAGATATGTCTAAAAATCAGAGAGAAAAGGGAATATACTGTATGATTATCTTTAAAGGAGAGAACAGGTAAAACAAATGGATCATTATAGAACCCAGAGGGTGTCAGGAAGGCGGGCATGATAATGGCCAGGTGGGAGCACAGGGAGCCTTCCAGGGTGCAAGTGGTGATCTCCAGCCTGGTTCTCGTGTGTTTATACAGGTGTTTTCAGTTTGTAAACATCCATCAAGATGCACAGCATGTATACTTTACTGCCTGCTACATTTCCTTTTAGAAAGCTTACAAAAACACTTCCGTATTCTCCATGCAGGTGGTTTCATGCAACACATCAGGACAATTTCAGTAACAAAGCTGGATAGGGAGGCGGCTTTATACTGCCGGTCTTTGAACAGCTCTCGAACCAGAATCTCCCTTCTCTGGGACTCAGATTTCTGTTTAAGAGAGACTTTTCTTTATTTCTTTGCTTGCCTGAATTTAATGGTAATGAGGTCCTAGACCCTATAAATAAAGTGCATCTTCATTATAGCAAGCTCTGTAATCTTCGCTATGTAGTCCTATAATACCATTGCTGATTAAAATTCATTCAACTGAGAATTAAATACAATTGCTGGTGCTCCACTGCATTTTCACAAAACATTTTTCATTTGTATCCGTGCTTTAAGTTTGATCAAAATGAGATATTCATTAAAAGATTCTTAGAGTTTCAAGCAATGTATGACTGACTCATTTTTACCACTATATAACTTTGCCCCGTCATTTGCATGTCATACCTCATTGTGGCATCTGGTGACAATGACAGCATCACACTGACCAGGAGGAAGGATGTCAGCCAGAGCCATGACTGAAGAATGTGCTGGCTTAAAAGGAGAAGGCACGGTGGGTTTGTGTCCAGTGATTTACACACACTTGAAAATTCAGAAGATAAAATATGACCCTCAAATGGGTTTGGTGGGGAAATGACTGGACGTGCAGCCAAGACTTCAGAGTCTCATCCCTGGAAAGCTCGAGCGTCCCCTCCTGCGGGAGGTATTCTTGGCCATCCCATTCAACCCTTCACTAATGTTTGTGGCACCGACATGAGTTAAAGGTGTCTTAGTCTATTCTGTATTGCAATAAAGGAATAACCAAGGCTGGGGAATTTATAAAGGAAAGAAGTTTATTTGGCTTATGGTTCTGCAGGCTGCACAGGAAGCATGCTGCCAGTATCTGCCGCTGCTGAGGGACTCGGGAAGCTTCCAAGTCCTGAGTGAAGGGAAGGTGAAACGGTGGCACACGGTGAAGGCGAAACAGCATTGCAAAGCAAGAGAGGAGGAAAGAGAGCCGGATGTGGTGTCAGACCCTTTTGAGCAACTAGCTCTCTTGTGAACGAATGGAGTGAGAACTCATTCATTACTACAGGGATAGCATGAACCATTCATGAGGGATCCACCCCCATGACCCAAACACCTCCCACCAGGCCTCACCTTCGATATTATTGGGGATGCACTTTAACATTAGATTTGGAGGGGACGAACATCCAAACCACATCCAAGGGATGGAGGCTTCCGTCAACTTGGACACATCTGCAGCAAGCAGCGGTCTTTCTGAGGTCTCCTACCCATGCCCAGGACCCTGTGCACAGACTTCTCACCTGCTCACCCACTGGCCCAGCCACTGGTCTGGACACTCCCACTAGCCCCACCCCCCCACCCCCACCACCCCGGCCAGCTCATCTTGTGTAACATGGCATGGCCCACCTTTCTAATATCTAGGAAACTCTGAGAACCTAACCTTCCTCTTGACTCAGAAAAGCTGAGATGGTGCCAGAAACAGTGAGGCGAAGGCTCTGAAAGAATGGATTGCAAAAGCACATCCTCGTCCTGGACCCAGAGAAATCTACATAGACCTGGATCAAAAGGAGCTCCTCTGAAATCAACTTAATTTGTCACATTTTCTATCCCTGGAGCCTTTCAACTTCATGTGGTGACAAGATTTCTCAAATCACTTTCAAGCATCATTGTATTTGTCTTTGCTTTAATTTTTGTTGTTGTTGTTTTGACTCAAGAATCTTCAAGAAGCCATGACTGTTAGGTGAACCTGAGACATAAATAGATGAATAAAAATAAATGAAAAAGGGAAAAGGGAAGGGATAAAGGGAGGAAAAGAAGTACAGAAGGGAAGGATGGGGGAAGCAAAAGGGAGAGAAGAAGGAAAGAAAAAGTGATAGAGGGAGAAAGAAGAAAGAAGGGAAAGAGAAAAGGATAAAGGAATGGGGAGAGGGAAAGGGGAAAAAGAAGGAAAGAAGGCTGGTTCCTTTATAGTTGAGGACGCTGAGACCCAAAGAGGTCCCCCAACTTGTCCAAGTCCACAGGTAACAGTGACAGAGCTGAGTGAAGGGTCAAGGCTGCCTGCATGGGACCTAGATAGATCTCCTTCCACTGTGCCACACAGCCTGGATCCTCAGAGTCTTTCTAGAGTATATGGACTTGTGCTGGACCTTGAAGAATATTAGATACCTGGGGCTGAGCTGCTGAGGACAGTTCTGGCTGCCATAACTCAGTGTTCTAAAGTGTGGGATGGATATTCCTGGGAGTGACAACATGGGGTGGAGCTAAGTCCTTTTTAACAGGTGGACATTTATTTACAAGAGTATTAGAAAAATAATATGTAACTAGAACACCACACCTGCGATGTAACAACATTCTTATCCAAAATATATAAGAAACTCCTGTTGCTTATCCAAAATATATAAGGAACTCCTATAACTCAACAGCAAAAGACCAAGTAACCTAGTTAAAAACTGGAGAAAGAAACTGGAGAAGACATACAAATGGCCATAGGAAATTGTGCTCAACATCACTAATTATCAGTGAAACACAAGTCAAAACTATGATGAGATATCACCTCACACCTATTAGGTGGCTATTACATAAAGGAAAGGGTAACATGTTGGCAAAGGTGTGGAGTGGAGGGAACCTGTGCCCTGTTGGTGAGAATGCCACCTTGGTGCAGCCACTCTGGAAAGCACCATAGAGGCTCCTCAAAAAAATAAAAATAGAACTACCATATGATCCAGCAGTCCCACTTCTAAGTATATATCCCAAGGAAATGAAATCAGGATCTCAAAGAGACCCCTGCACTGCCGTGTTTATTGCAGCATTCTTCATAATACCCAAAATGTGGAATCAACCTCGGGGCCCATCATGAATAAATGAATAAAGAAAATGTTTTATGATAGATAGTACACACACACACACACACACACACACACACACACAGAGTCATGCATCATTTAACAATGGGAATAAGTTCATCTTCAGGCAATTTCACAGTTGTACTAACATCATGGAGTATATTTACATAAACCTGGATGATACAGACTCCTTCATATCTATGCTCTATGGTACAGTCTATTGCTCCTGGGCTACAAACCTATACAGCATGTGGCTGTGCTGAATACCGTAGGCATTTGTAACACAGTGGCAAGTATTTGTGTATCTAAACATAGAAAAGATAACAGTAAAAATACAATTTCATAATCTTATGGGACCACTGTCACATAAGGAGTCATTGACAGATACATTGCTATGTTTACATACTGACTGATGCATGACTGTACACACCACACACACACACACACACACACACACACACACACACACACACACACACCATTGGTTCTACTTCTCTGGAGAAACCTAATACAGCAATCAATGACAAAATCATTTACTATCCATTAGAAGACATTGATCCA
>CAUYQU010000157.1:0-86008 GCA_963574635.1 Cheracebus regulus
TGGGTGCGTATATATTTAGGATCGTTAGCTCTTCTTGTTGCATTGATCCCTTCACCACCATGTAATGTCCCTCTTTGTTTCTTGTGTTCTTTGTTGTTTTAAAGTCTGTTTTATCAGAGACGAAAATCACAGCTTCTTAATCTATATTTGAAGCCTCACTGCCCTTTCCTTCATGCTCTCCTATTTGCTGTCCTTTAACCAAAGCAATTCTTGTGTTAGAGATAAAGACATATTTGTGTGTTGAGAAGAGAGAGAAGAGAAAGGAAAATGTGAAAGAAAAGCAGAAAACATTTGGGATTTGTCCCCCTAAAGACTCCAGAAAGGTAAAAGTCCCATAGGAACCAATGCACCCAGGCCCTTCCACTCTGCTGCTCAGACATGGAGAAGGGAAAGGACATTCTGCCAGTTGTGGGGGAACATACTGACTAAGGAACTAGAAACCGACCCACCAACTTGCAGAAAAAAATTAATATTATAGCTGCCCTTCCACTCCAACACTCTGAAACTCTCTTTTGGAATGTAAACTTCATCTGCTTACTGCTTGCCCAACATTGACTTCTGAAAGCCTACTAAAAGTCCCAGATCCCTGGGCCAGCTAACTCTGAGGCCTAACATGGTGATTGTATTAGTCTGTTCTCATGCAGCTAAATCCAGGAGTGGGTAATTTATAAAGGAAGGTGATTTAATTGACTCACAGTTCCACATGGCTGGGGAGGCCTCACCATCATGGTGGAAGGTGAATGAGTAACAAAGTCAGGTCTTGCAACACTGCAGGCAGGAGAGCTTGTGCAGGAAAACTCCTATTTATAAAACCATCAGGTCTCATGAGACTTACTTACTCACTATCACAAAAACAGTATGGGGGAGACCACCCCCATGATTCAATTATCTCTACCTGGCCCCTCCCTTGACACATAAGGATTATTACAAGTCAAGGTGAGATTTGGGTGGAGACACAGCCAAACCATATCAGTAATCAAAAAGACAGGAAAAAAAATTACAGTATCTATATGTGCTATATGTTTCTGAGAGAATCTAGTAAAGACAGCATAGAAAAGGATATAATCAAGAAAAGGATTTAAAAATCTAGTGATGGTAGTTAATCATATGGATTCTTCCTTCAGTTACCCCTCCCAGATTGCTATAAATAGAACAATAATCCACCTAGATGCTGGAGCCAAAACATAAGAGCCATTCTTAATTCCTCTCCTTCCATGTCTTCAAGCCCCTTCCCTGATACCATCACAAAACATTAGCAGATTCCCTCAACTCTACCTCAGAAACTTTTCTGACCTCTCCACCTTTCTAAACTGTTTCCTTCTGTTCCTACTGGTAGCTCGAAATAATCCAAAAGCTATTATTTCTAAAAGTCTGAAGCCTTTTCAAACATTCCTCTTTAAATTCCTGGATGCTTGTTCTTTCTTTCTTTTTTCTTTTCTTTCTTTCTTTCTTTCTTTTTTTTTTAAGACGGAGTCTCACTCTACTGCCCAGGCTGGCGTGCAATGGCACGTTCTTGGCTCACTGCAACCCCTGGCTCAGGTGAATCTCCTGCCTCAGCCTCCTTAGTAACTGGGATTACAGGCATGTGTCACCATGCCTGGCTAATTTTTGTATTTTTACTAGAGACGGGGTTACACCATGTTGACCAGGCAGGTCTCGGACTCATGACCTCAGGTGATCTGACCATCTTGGTCTCCCAAAGTACTGAGATTACAGGCGTGCTTGGCCCTGGATGCTTGTTCTAAAGTCACCTGTGCCCCCAGCTTATTATTACTCTGTGGTGGTTTCCTCTGATTCACATCGTATTAACTTAGCTCTATTAAGATTTATGCTACATCTGAATACTAGTGAACAAATAAGCAAAAGATTTTAAACACTATAAACAAACTTGGTTTAGCTGAGTAAATTACACACATACATGCATACAAATACATATCTGTGTATATGCTTTTAAAATGTGTAGCAGTATATATGTATATGTGCATATATCTATGCATACATGTATGTGTGTGTATCTATATTTATGTTTTTAATGTCTTGAGAATAGTAGGGTGGTTGAAAATATAAAACCTGAAATATTGGCAAGGATGCATTAAGGGTGTAATTTTAATTTCTTTAAGTTTTGTTTCACCTTTTTGCTTCTCTGTAAACTACCTGAACTCTTCAGACTTTAAAACACTGGTGAGCAAATTCCTTTGAGTTACCCTGGGTAGAGCAGTATATAACACTCTGTTTCAGGTGATAGCTTTAATTATTCTCCAAACTCAATCTGTTTTGCTCACCAAAATTAAAAATTAAAAAAGAAAATAACTACAGTTTATCTTTGGATAACTCAAATAGTTTAGAACATTATATAAATCATAGAAACCACTGGATTTCTTATGAAAGTAAACAGATTTTTAGTAGAAGATTCTTTAAAATACTTAACTGAGTCTTCTTAGTTTTCACACACAAAAACTGTCTCTGCCTCTAAAGCGCTGATAAGTAATACAGTGTTTAAAAATGTTTTAAAAAAATGTAATTTATCTACAAGGTCTAATTGAACCTCACATTCTATGTGATAGTTATTGTACTACAAATTATCACCTTGTTACTTATATAAAAAATTCAAATGAAACATCTGATTATACTTAGTTTATAATAGTTAATGTAAAAGTTATAAAAAGATAAATACACTGTTAATTGTTAATCTATGCTAAAAACTAATGACACATAAAAGCAGTCCAATAAGAGTAACAAATAGATTAATTTTCTTAACCTCATTTTGAATTATGTTATGGTCTACTTTTTCTCCAATAGTGTAAACATGATTCAAATTCTCAAAAAGAGCTTTAGTATAAAATGATTATTTCTTTTTCTATTTAAAAAAAAATTAGACCAGAATAGAGTTAGCTTTATAAATGAAAAAAAAGTCTTTGTAATTTAGTACAAAGAAGAAAAATTAGACCTCCAAGGACAAAAAAATGAAAATGCCTGTAATTTCTCAGAATACTAAAGTTATGTACATCTAGTAAAGGTTAGACAAAAATTATTCATTATCCCAAATTAACCCTGAATAATGCATTACTTTGCAAAAACAGTTGCCCTCTTTCCACAGTGTGATATCTATTTTGAACCTCAAATTGATATGACTTTTGGTATGGATATATTTTGTGAGAAGACAGGATAGTGCTGACTATTCTTTAACATTACAGCATAAATTGTAGGTCACATAAACATACAAAATTGAATTATAATAAAATCATTTGAAGAGCTATACTCAGTCCCTTCTCATATAACTGTTTTAGTTAACTAAAATTAGCCTATCTTCTATTTATACAGCTTTATTTGAGATTATTAGAAGGTAATATAAGGTGAAGATAATACAATTTGGTATGCACAAAATATTAATCAAATAGGAAATAACCAGATAAAATTTAAATAAACATTTTAATCTAAATTGCTTTCTTGAAAGCTTTTAATTATTTTCTATTTTCTGAACCTTGGCTAATAATCCAATCAATAATTTTTTTTCTCTCCAACAGTTAACAAATAACTCTTTTCCTTCTGGAGAAAATGCATACTGAATATGATTCAGAATTTATTAGGAACAGGTAGAATCTATTAAAATGAATCAATTAAAGCAATTACCAAATGGTTACTTTCTGTCTTGTGCTTGGGCAAATACTAGTTATCTATCTTTTCCCAAAACGTTCTGTCTTGTGCTTGGGCAAATACTAGTTATCTTTCTTTTGCCAAAAGAATTCTGCATACTCTGTTTTTGTCTCTCCTCTGAGTGGCCACGTCACTCTAGAATGACATTCATAGGAAAGAAAACCAGCTAGTCCAAGGGATTGCCAACACTTTCTCAATTCCAGGACAGCTTATTCAAGCATGCACCAAGAAAGTGCCTGCACCTGTTCCTGCTCCAAACTATAGTGCCCTCCTATTCAAAAAGTGGTTTCCAGACCAGCAGCATCCATATCTCCTGGAGCTTGTTGGAGACAGGAAAATCTCAGGCCCCATCCTAGAATTATTGAATTAGAATTTACATTTTAATAAGATCTCTAGATGATTTATAAGCACATTCATGTATGAGAGACATTGCTCTAGGCTACTTATTTGGTGCCTGAGTACTCTTTCTGATAGTAAACCTGATGCTCATTGGTTTTCTTCTAAGTATTGAAAACTATGTACCATGCTTCTTCTTTCATCTAAATTCTGCCGAAAGTCTGGTGCTTACTTTCTGTTGTATCTTAGAGATTCCAGTTGGTGTTAAACAACTTGTCTCTTTTTCATTGTTGTTTTTGGTTGTCCTTACGCCATTGGCTCTATCTGGTAGGCAACCATGTCTCACCTCACAGTTTTTTCTGTGTACCATTAAATCTCCTTTTATATTTTCTCTCACTCCCCATTAAATCTAATTCTGAAGAATTAAATTAATTTCTCCATCACATCTTGAAAAAGAGGAGATAGGGATATTGGAAATATAGAAGTGGCCTCATTCAAACAAGGCTACCAACCAAATGGCAACAGTGGATATTAATATTAAATTATTGAAATGGTAACTTTCCAAACTTGGCACATATAAATTGATCATTAAGACAACCCAAAATAAAAACATGCTTTGTTTGGATGAAATTCTGAATTACTTTAAAGCAGAATTTTTTTTGTTCTAGCCAAATGGTAACCTTTTTATGAATAGTGGCTCATTCTTATTTTTTAAAAGTCTCTTCATGCATAAGCTTTTGTACTGAAGAGTAAGTTCTGAGGCCTTACTTTTCAAACCTGCTGCTTCTTTTTCTTTCTAATCACTGTACTCTTCCTTTTAAGGTAGAAAACAATGTATTTTCCTTTCTTATTTTACTAATTATATGATTAAGAGGATAAATTGTCAGTTTTAGCTTTTCTGACTCACTTGGATTAAAGATGCGGCTTCTTGCTCAGCCCATATTTCTTTCATTTCTATTCTTCTCACCTCTAAATACTAATTTATTTTATAATGTACTTATAAATGACAGATGAGAAAAAAATCCTTTTTGGGCAAATTGAAGTTGTAAAAATTTTCGTTGAGTTGCCTTTTCTCTGTTCCACTTTTTTCTTACGGATATTTGAAAATGTCTCACACAAGGATTTAAACTATGTACACATGATGAAACACGTGAAGATTTGAAGTAACTCAGATTTTTATAAAGTAATCTCAGTATTTCAGTTGTGATTTTAGGAAAAGTCTAAAATATTTAGAAATTGCCTCAATTCCCTACCTTTTATCTGTACAGATAGATTTTTTTTCCTGGAATCACTGCAATAGTACCAGCTGAATATTTCCTAGGTGCCTATTAGATTTTTATATTTTTATACTGATTATATTTTCCTCCATGAATATCTCTCAGCTCACCCCAAACTCCCAACTGTGGCCACATAAGGACACAATTATTTAATTCATTATTCCTAATTAACCTGCTTTGAATTTACATTGCAGTTAATCTCTTGAACGTGACCATCCCCGTGAAAGACAAATCATCTAGTGGAGACAGAATTGGGTTCAGAGGTCACAACATGAAGCTTTTGGTCCTAAAGCTGCTATCTGATGAGTGAGTGACTTAGAAGGAGCTACTTGCACTCCAGATTTATATGGCAATATTAATACAAACACTGAACTTAGAGGGATATTTTGAAAAGACATTTCATTCTTTTTATAAGTCCTTCTGAACCAATTTATTTATTTATTAAATGTTTAAATAAATCCAAACTATTAACTGTTTTCTTCTGCTTTTATTGAATCCCATCACATATTTTATATACTCTTTTAAATATGTTTCACTTGTTATCATCTAAATAATGTAAAATATTTTTTCTTCCTGATAAAAGAGAAAGGAAATGACCTGTCCTTTTATAATTTATCCATATTCTCTTTGTGTTTTCTAAATTTTCGCTCAGTTGTATTCAATTTTCTTTTCTAAGATGTTTCAAGATTTAAAATAAGGCTTAAGAAGTGATTCTACTATGAGGTATCTTACAAAATACTAACTTTCCACAGTGGGGAAGCCAGATGGTAATTTTATTACATGTTTGTGTTTAAAATGTGGCCAAATCAGGTTCTATCATTTCTTCCCTAAAATCTCCACATTTGGAAGAAGGAGAAAGCCACAGGCATAGCTTCATCCTTTCAGACAAAATACATATTATGATTCAGGAGCTTTTGCTTGTTTTATGCCAATAAAATGAGATATAAATTCAGCAGAACGGTTTTACCAAGAAATGAAAGAGTATTTAGAATGACTCTGATCCATTTGTATAAAAGGTACTATATTCTCAAAGATTTTTGAGGCTATAGTCAGGATGCTGATGGAAAAGCAAGTCCACAAAGTGGAATTCTACTTCTCCTATCTCATTTTTGAAATGCATAGCTTACATAGAGTGGACAGAATCTTTTCAGTACTGTAATATCCTATAGGTCTTTGTATTAACGCTTTTTTCTTTCATAGGAAGAAAGGGAAAGAACTCAGGTAGATTCCAAAACTAACAATGGCATTATTTAGATGTATATATTTTTTTATTTTTACCCTATAAGTTAAAAAATACTCGACTAGAACATTTTGAAGTATGAGCTTAAAGCTCTTGGTGTGAAAATGTAGCTGTAAATATTCTTATATGAGATTTCCTAATTAAACATTAATAATAAGAAATTAGAGGCAATGCAAAGTGATTGATTTATAGGTTTTTGTTTAGTGCAGACATTTTGGAAGGGAAATATATACTAATTGTGTTCTCAGCTGGATCAATAACAGAGAAAAAATATAATATATGGGCTTTATTCTCTAGGACTATGGGATTTATCCTGTTAAACAGAGATGACTTTTTTAAAACACAAACAATATTGTGAGAAAAGTCTATTTAATAATTACTCAGAAATGTAGTCAATTTAATATTTATTTTAAATCAAATTAGAAACAAATTTATTTTGAGCAAAGATTATATAGATGCTAACAGCTAAGATTAATAAACTTTTAAAAATTATTTGAAAGTATTAATGCTTCAGTGGGTAGAATAAAGTAGTTTTAGCATAAATGCAGATGACATAATTGTGTATCACATATGAAAATATAAGGTATGCTGGGATGGGAGTTGGTAAAGGTCAAGATAGAAAGATGTATGAAAAATATAAGAAAATAAAAATTATGAAAAAAGCAAATTGATCATTCAAGTTAAATTATTGTTATGAGGCTCTGGTAATGGGTCACTGAGCTATATACATAACTTATTTATGTAACTGGAAGGTTATTTAATTTACATTATTGAATAGTATATAGACTATTAAGCTTATTGTCATTTGTAAAATCAGGGATAAAATGGAGAAAGTAGCATTGAAAAAAGTGTTGAGTAGGAGTCAGGAAACTAGAGCACAGTCTTGGTGCAGCCTCTGATCTTGAATATGGTGCTTCGCCTCTTTATTCCTTCTCTAGGGACTTGGAAATTATAAGTGCATTTGGCTACAAACAACAGGGTATCAGACATATACTGGCTGTAACCAAATACAGACTTATGTTTCTTACATAATAAGAAGTCTGAAAATAGATAGCAGAAGGCTGATGCCGTGGCTTAAAAATGTAATTAGTGCCCTTGGCTCAATTCAGCTCTCCTTAGCATGTTGGCTTTTAGCCTTACAGTCTGCCCTCCAAGCATTGTGTCACATTTAAGGCAGATAAACCAGCAACAGGTAAAAAGCTATATACTTTCTTATTAGGAGGCAAGAGCTTCCCCAGAATACATGCATCCCCCAGAAGAAATCTGCTTAGAGCTTAATGGTCAGACCAGGGTCACATGAAGACCCACAGATTAAAGGGAAAGCAGAAAACAGAACTGTCATGATTGATTTTGGCCAAACTTGAGCCAACCCCTGGCTCATATAGGTACATTGCTGCCCTTAACATTTTTCAAGAAAAGGACAGTGGATTTTGTTTTGTTTTGTTTGTTTGTTGAGACACAGTCTCAATCTGTTGCCCAGGCTGGAGTGCAGTGGCATAATCTCGGTTCCCCGCAGCCTCCATTTCCTGGGTTAAAGCAATTATCCCATGTCAGCCTCCCAAGTAGCTTGGACTACAGACATGGGCCACCATGCTCGGCTAATATTTATACTTTTTTGTAGAGATGGGGTTTCACCATGTTGGCCAAGCTGGTCTCAAACTCCTGACCTCAAGTGATCCATCGGCCTCAGCTTCCCAAAGTGCTGGGATTACAGGCATGAGCCACCACACCAGCCAGACTTTTAATGGTCAAATTACAATGTTAAACACAAGGATGCAGCAGAACCTAAAGCGGAAGGAGACTTTGGATAAAGAGTGCCCAGAGTGAAACTCCAGGTTAAAGCACAGCCCTCTGGATTGCCAACTCTGCCGACATTATCTGACATCAACCTGCAATTAGTGTGTCAAACAGCAAAGTCTTCTACAGGACTGCCCTCACTTCAGACACCAGCCACAAGTTCAAGGGTCCCCAGGGCACCCTCATGTCAGACCAGCTGGCTACATATTCAAAATCCCCACAGACTCCCTTAGGTTCAGTAATCTGCCAGGATGACTCACACAACTCAAAAACATTCCGTACTTAAAATTACAGTTTTATTATAATACAGGTTGAGTAACCCTTATTCAAAATGCTTGGAACCCGAAGTGTTTTGAATTTCTGAAATTTTTCAGATCTTGGAATATTTACTTAGACATAATGAGGTATCTTGAGATGGAACCCAACTTTAAATTTATGTTTCATATATGTCATACACATAGGCTGAAGTACTTTCATACAATATTTTTACTAATTTGGGGCTTGAAACATGAGGTCTGGTGTGAAAATTTTCACTTGGTGGCATCACATTGGTGCTCAAAAAGTTTTGGATTTTGGAGCATTTTGAATTTTGGAGTTTGGAATAAGGTTTGCTCCATCTGTAAAAGGATACAAATCAGAATGAGGCAAAGAAAGAGAGCACAGCAGAGCACAAATACAGAGCTTCTAGTCACCTTTTCTCTGTGATTCCTGGATGGTATTGCCTTCTCCCAGCTGACATGTGACATAACTCAGAGAGTACTGTCAACTGTGAAGCTCACCTTAGTCTTGGTGTCCAGAGATTTTACTGGGGCTTAGTCTACTGCCCATGTGGCTTATCTTTAGCTCCTCCCAGCTTTAGGAAAATACCTCTAGTTTCTAGTTCCTCCAGAGTTTGCAGCTGATAAGCTATGTTCCTAAGCCCCCATTCTATATCACATTGTTAGGCTGCATGGTGATCAAAGGCCTGAGGCAAAAAAAGACACTCCTATTAGGCAGGACATTGTAGGGAACAGAACAAAAGAGATTCATAACCTGCATACTAACCTTCCTTGGATGTCCATCTTGGAAGAGATGGAAGCAGAACCAAACCCTGGCCTGCAGAACACGTGTAGACTTTCCACAATGCCTGGCTGCCTTAAATTCACAAATAACTGTATGCTCTTCACTCTGTGTGGCATCCCTCAGATGAATCCTTGACAACTAGAAACCGCCCATTAAAGTCATTAATATGGTAATTCCCTCATGTTAGCAAATAATCATTGCTTTCCCTTGCTATGTTCAACTCTTACCTACATCCTTATGAACACTGGCAGAGTGGCTTAGCTGTATACATGGCAAGTGTGCCTTCCCTTCCTTGGTGTGGAGGCATCACTTGGTGGGCATAACCAGCCTCTCTACCTGCCCACAGCAGCAAACTACATGTCATTCAGTGAGCATTTAATATAGTCAGAAATCTGAGTCCAGATGATTTGAAAACTTTACAGAAACTTTCTACCTTCTCTCAACCTAATATCAGCATCAAATATTATTACCATTAAAGGCATGTAATTTTTACTTCTTTATTTTTCCTTTGAAAGTTTGTATTGGATTATTCCAGAGCAAAAGTAGTTTTGAGGGAAAAAAAAGTCAGAATAATATTCTTTTTAACTCTTACTCTTTGATCAGCTAAATAGCCGTACCAGAACTACCTTGCAATGGGATATTTTCTCCATAATATTTTATAAAGTTTTTAGTTTTCAGGTCTCAATTTCCAATTCTAGTTTTGATTATCTATAGTAGTATTTCATACCATTTTCTGATTTATTTCTAATCTACTTAGTTTACCACTAACCATACAGTTGGTTCTAATCTTAAAAGTCAACATCCTTCTCATCTCTTTGCATTGCTATCTACTGAAGGAGTTGGAGAAAGCAGATTGAATATGCAAGGTAATCTCAGATAATGAGGTAATTTTGTGTAGTACATGCATTTCAAAAAATAATTAACTGCATTTATCATCCTTTAGAGGAAAGTCTGAGTACTTGGAAGGGAAGTGGTGGAGTTTAAAGCATGCAGTCTGGACTTTGTGACCTAAAATGCAGTAATTCTCCAGAAACTTACTTTTCCTTTAAGAGCCTGTGGCATTTTGACTAAGAGCAAAAACAAGCTCTTCATATTTTCTTCCAGCAATAAAATATCTCAAACCCCAAGCCTGAATCGATTCTATGATAACAACTGGGAAAATAAAAATGCATGATTTCTAAAATTTTGATAAACCAGAGCTACTTTTCATTTTCCTGTAGCCTTGATGTCTTTGGATGTAGACAGGAAACATGGTAGCATTGAATTTCCTGTACCATATACAAATAGTGGCCTCTGATGGTTGTCTGACTTCCCACTAGAGCCTAGCAAATGGAAAGTGCAATTTTCAGTGGACTTTGGTGATGCCTTTTTAAAGACATTCTGTTGAAAGAGGGATGAAAGAGTGGAAGTTGCATCTGAAGAATGAGGATGAAGTGACATCATGTAAAAGGTGTTTTATTTAGTTTTTGGATGGGAAAGGTTTGAGCACGTGCATTAAGTAGGGTAAGCCAACTTCTTTAACAACCACCAATCTCAGTGACTTAACCCAAACACTGTCTCACTTATGTTACAGTCCAAGGAGGGTTGGCATGGCTCTGCAGTTGGTTCAGGGACCCAGTTCCTTCAACCTAGTGCCTCTACCATCCCCCAGGGCCCACAGACCTCTACTGGATATTCTGCACATGAGAAAACATGGCAATGATGTCGGATTGCCCAGGACATTGTATAGACTAGCCCCATGTCGCTGGTTTTTGTCCATTTGCCCATTTGCCAGATCTTAGTCATAAAGCACAGCTAACCATAAGAGAACCTGCAGAATGTGGTCTACCTGTGTGCCCAGGAGGAAAGGGGAAAAGTTTTGGTGAACAGCTAGCCAGCCTCTTCCACCAAATAACTATTACCTGGAATGTAACTACATTTTCTGTAACTACTTTTTCTGTTTTTAGTGTACAGAAAAAGGTGAAGATAAGCAAAAATACGTTGTTCGATTGAGTTGGCAGAAGATGAGCTACAGGCATTGGTGGAGATGTTGCCTTTGGATAAGGAGTGGAAAATTTTGTTCTTTGAGACTAGAGAGAAGGCAATGTAAGTGTTGGTAGGTACCCAGTAGAAGACTCTGCAACCACAAAATCACATTTTACTCTTCACAGAACTAATGAGACAGACAACAGATTCAAAAGCAAGATCATCCTGTAGACTTGTACCGTTTGTGTATTGCACAGAAGTGTCCTGTCAGGAAAGCAGGGAAGGATGGAAATCAGCCAACCGTCTGCTCTCTAAGCACTGCTCTCTGGGGGTTGTCTGCATCCTCCTGGATGAGGGGTGCAGTCATCTCCAGTCTGAGAAAATGCAAATTGCCCACATGAGGTGCCTTTTCTCATTTAACCACCCAGATGAGGCACATGTTCCAAAATTCACACAGAGGCACCATATGGGGTACCAGCAGCCCTGCTCAAGAGTAGGGGTGACTTGGGCCAGTCCGAAGTAGGTATGTGAGAAATGGTACTGTCTCCCCTGTTGGAGGTCTGGGAGCACACAGGAAGGGATGTTTGAGAAGGGTTCTGGAGTCCTCAGAGCTAAGTCCTTACATTATAACTTTGCTATTTCATTTGAAATAATCTGTCTTTCCAGTAGATTAAACAGACACAGAGCATTTCCGTCATGTTCTAGGGTTTTAACGACTTATTGTAAGGAGGCTGTTTATTTTTCTTAGAACCTTATCTTCATTGCTAGTTACTGCTAAGAGCTTGCAGCTGCATCAGTTTTGCTTGCAGTGGAAAATTCTCAGTATTGGAAGCAAGGAGAATTGGGTCTAACTTTCCCCCTAACTAACTGAATGACCTTGAGGGTCTTCACATCTTCAACCTGCCTTGTCTCATCTGTAAAATGCACTCATTTTGTTAATACTGATGATTCCTTGACTATATGATTACCAACCTCTCCTTCAGTTCTGACATTTCTAGCTTCTAGGGTACATAGCAAGCATAGAAGTTCAGACAAAGATATTTCACATAAACGTGTAGGAGACCAAGAAGTGTACAACTTTGCATTTATCTGTTTTTATGAAAATAAACAAAACTATTTAGAATATGAAAATACCTATTTCAACTTCTATAAACTACTTAGTAATACTGCTTAGTAAAGCAGATAAGTAGTATAATAAATTTACAACATTTGATATGTGTTTATATATATTTTAGAATACTGCTTGTCACATAGCAAATGCATTATAGGCATATGTTATGTTATTATTATTGTTACTATTATTAACACTTTTTTTCTTACTGGGACCAATAATAAAGAGTAGTCTGATTTTAATTTTAAAAAATTCTTCCAAACGGAAGTTGCCTTTTAGTGAGTTTGAATGAGTTTCTAGATTCCTTCATTCTAATGTGGCTTTGACTTTCTCTAAGGATACTAGTGAGCTTTTGCTAAAATATGTTTTTCTTTGGAAAAACCAGTAGGCATGACTACGAATATTAAAATGGGATGGATTTCCAAACAAGATATTCTCTTTGTGTATTAATCATATAATGCATTCCATTTTGTTGTTTTCTGAAAATATGTTTCTGGTCCCTTAATTTCTCCATTGATCAGCTTTATTGTCTTTTTTCTTATTTCTTAATCACAGTTTTATCAAGTCTTCAGTACTTAAATGCGTTGTTGTACATCTTCAAGGAGATACTATTTTATCCCTTATTATGTAATCAAAACATGTCATCAAATATTTATTGTATCATCATTATTAAAATATTTAATTCCAATGCAGAGAATAATTTTTAAGCTACCTGAGCTTTAGATAAAAATGTCAGATTTTTAACAAGGCTTCAAATATAACCAAATCTGAAACAATGCTTAGATCTTAGCGTAAAGGCTGTTCATTTCAGAAAAGCAAATGAGAGCCGTTTTCTGAATCAGCATCGTGGTTGGCTTAAACATGAGTGAATAATAACAATGTTTATCTGACATAACCACATTGACTGTGATGTAATAAAACTCGGGTTAATAAAATGTTAGGAGCAAACTCAGAGATTCAACAGTAAGAACCCCTTCTTTTCACATGAGGAAACTGAGACCGAGAAAACCTAAGTGACTATCCAAACAAAGCACAGCTGTGCCGTGGCAGATCTCGATGTATGGGACCCCTGACTAGTTCAGGATTTCTTTGTATTTTACCTCCAAGAAAACATGCAGAATCCCATGGCTGCATCCAGTCCCAGTTCCACCTAAAGGTATGCCAGAGGTATTATATGGTCCAAGACCACTTCTGAGCCCTCCATTTCATCTATAAAATTGTCAGCCTGGACTATATAGGAGCTTAGATATTTTTAAGACCTAAATTGCTCTGTTTTCCTGCCATGGTTCATTCTTCTTAGTGATAGAAACAAAATCTTTTTCTTGGGCACAATTTAAACTCGTAATTTTGGAACTACAGCTATGGATGTGAAGCTCTTAATCATCAAGGCATTTTTTCTAAACACTTAAGCTGATGCAATTTTCAGAAATTCAGAAAACAAATATTGTAATCACTTTTCCCAGTGATTAAAAAGAAGGTAAAAGGACAGAAATAAGAGGCATAATTATATGGTACATTTAGTCAACAACTGTACAGGCAAAATGTCAAAAAAGTAAGGCACCCATGAGGCATTTCACCTGTACATGACTAACCATGTTACTGATTTGCCTCCTAAGAATCTACATTTATTAGGAGAATAATAGCACAACCTAGTTAAGAACATGACCTCTGGTCACAGGCCTAGATTCCAATTCTGGCTCTTCCACCTACAAACTGTATGGCTTTGAACAAGCACTTTCTCTAAACTTCAGTTTTCTCATATTGGAAATGGGGAATAAGAGCAGTACTTACAGGTTTAAGAGCATATACAGTGATAATGATACATTTATCACCGTGGTTAAGATATAATAAGCACTTAAGAAATGTCCTTTCTGAATAGTTAGTTTCTATGCTATACAAGTTGTTAAATTTGTACATCTATAAGGAAGAGTGATTGATAAGGAAGACATCACCAAGCCGAGGAACCTCACCGGGTGCCTCCTCACTGAGGGAGTGCTCAGTAAGTAATGGTGGATGAACCAGTGGTAGGATGACCAGGTAACAGACCAAGGTAACACTAAGAATTGTTTCAAAACCCACATTCTTTTAGAAACCAATATTGTGCAGATAATCTGCCTCTTACCTTCTTTCCTAATAGATATATATTCTTAGTTTTCTTCTTTTTCCTCCCCTTCTATTGCAGGGATGGTGTGAAAAATACTGTAGATGCAATGAGAATAAAGACTATTTTAGCCATTTAAATATCACATCTCATTTTCCTTGCTATTCCATAAAACTTGTAGCACATCTTCCACAAAAGATTTTTTGCCTATTTGCCTGAAGATTACTTTAAGCCTATCCAAAATATAAGACTAGATTGCTAGTCAAATTAAGCAAAATTAACATTTAGATTACTTGTAAGGTACCTACTAGCTTTAGTAGATAAAGCTAATTCTTTGTGTCCTTTCATAGTATTTCTTTACATGTCTTGCCATTTGATCACCATAGAAAAGGTCATGTAATTCGTCATAAAACTTTTATTAATTAATCATATACGTGATATCAGGCAATGAAGCATAAGGCAAGAAGGATGATTCTTGTCTTCTGGGTCTTCAAACATAAAGTAGATGACAGAGAAATAACATGTGCTGAGTGACACACAAATCCAAATGTATATAATAGACTTATATTTCAGCTCACTGAACTATATGCTAAGGGAATGCTTAAGACTGCTATGTATGTGCTTCACTTTCCAAAGTCACAGTTTCCATCCAATCTTTTGGAAAAATCTCAGGGAAACAACAGAGGATGGAGAAGCATCGGGATAGGAATGCATTGCACTCTAACTTTGTGCATGGCATCATGCTTTAGGAATTTTACATACATTATCATACACATTAATCTCACCATAGTCTCACACAGAGATTGTCCTTATCTCTGAGTTCGGAAGTAGCTCCCCCTCCGGTCACATAACTCCTCATAAGCTGAGATAGAACTGCAAAATTCCTGTTCTTTCCACTATCCCATGTTTCTAGGATATAGTAAAATTTGATTTTTTATGGGTATTTTCTTCTTACCAGCATATAGCTGAACTACTTGTCACTGAATTACCACATCTGGAGCTATCTTTTTGCTTACATTTTACTTTTATACACTGTTATAAAAGCTGCATTCCAGGAAGAAACACAGGCTTTTATTCCGACCTAAAAATAGGCTAATGGCAATGACAGGGATGACTGTGAAGGGGGAAGTAAAGCAGGAGTGATATTGCCAAATCTGTATTAGGAGTTACAGTCTTCATTAGAAAAGAACTTGAGCATGTCACATTGTGAAATAGCATATGATGGAAAATACAATGTGGTGCCATGATGGGTTCTATTTACCATATGGTGTGTTAATATATCCTGTTTCCTTGGGGAATGCACTGAGGATGAAAGGAGAATGGAATCCTTCAAAAGTGTATTGAATAATCATCTGAGTCTGAATGGATTTTGATTATACCAACATGCACAATGACTCAGTGAGGATAATGAAACACCAGAGGCTCTGAATACATGCCACACCATTCTCTAGTATTGACTTTAGTCGAATATAAATTATGCCAATGAAATGGAATCTCCAAGGATTATTCTTGGGGATCCCAGGGACAACTTGGAAGGAAGCAATGCCAAATATTACTGACTTGTGAATTGCTGTTTTTACAGTTATAGCACAATAAAGCTCCACATTTTCATTGGTAATCAGAAGGATAAGTAATGAAAAGAAAGACCACTCTATATGGAAGGATTCAACATGATTAAGAATATATTAAATATTATAATTATGGAGGCTTCACCTACTCAGAGGTTGGATAAAAAGTATACCGATGTAACCCTGAGGCTTAAAACTGAGCAGAAATGAGGCATTGGAACAGAAGCAGATAAACACTTTAGAGAACTAAAGTGCTTTAAAATACTTTCATGTGGAAAATCTCTACTTATCTATTTATAATGAACAATAATGAGAATGTACAGATTTTTAGGAAACAATTATTGGCAAGCATCCAAGCTAAAGTAATAAAAATTTACGATAAGGATGCCATGGGGAGATTAAGTAAACTGAGGAAGTCTTTTTAGAATCTTTCATAAATTCTACTGTTTCTTAAACTTGTCGTTTTAATTTCAATTAAAAAGGTTTTTTAGATCAAAAATATTTAAACTCAAGAACCTCACTGCTTTATTAAAATATAGAGCTAAGACAATGAAGTAATATTTACCAAAGAGTTGTAGAAAACAACACAGTGAGTAGATATTCATCCTTCATTTTCACTGGTCAAAGGATGCCCTTAGTTAGAAAATATTCGTGCACTGAGACTTCATGGAGGAATGAACATTCTAGGTATGTATGCTTCCATTCAGAATCTCATTTAAGAAAAATTATCTTCTTCTGGAAAAACTGATTTACTTCTTACCATGTGCCAGCTTCCTGCAATGGAACATTTAATTATCACAATAACCCTAGGAGGTAGGTAATATTATATCTGTTCTAAAAATGAAACTGAGGAAAGTTAAAAGGTTGAAGAAATAAGGAATTATGCCCTTGGGTCCAGCCAAAGTTCGTTTATGAATTTCTGTGATTCTAAAAACCTGTCTCTTAAAACTAAACCATTTGGCTGCATATTGTAGATCACTCCACATTATAGAATAATAATACATTGCCTTTTTCAGAACTACTGACTATAAAAGCTGGTTATTTACCTAAATACATACTAGTCTGTTTTTTAAAAAATTCTGTTTACCTCGAAGTAAATTATAAAGTGACTTGGAGATGGGTTGTGTGATCAAAGGCATTTTCATTTAAATTTCTTATTTTTTATACTTGTATGAATTAGAAACACTGACCAACAAAGTATTATTTGTTGCTAAGAATGTCACCTCTTCTAATAAAAAGTTATGAGTATTTTTACCTTCTCAACTAAAACCTTATCATCCTGATGCAAAGTAATAAAATATTTGGCTACAGAATGGAAATTACTTTACCTGATTGAAATCTTATGTTTGTTATATATTATTTAATATCTAAAGTGTTTGGCTCTAAAAGTTTCAGTAGAACAGAGAAACATGATATCTTGGATTTCAAAAACAATATTTGGCAGGATACAGGACAACCCTTGTTCTTTCATTCTGCTCTTTGGAGGTCAGAATGTAAGAGCAGAGAACCCTGTATGCATTCCAGCCCCAGCTCTGCCCTGGATTATCAAAGTTATCATGGACTGCACCTCATCCCACAGCCCTCACATGTATAATATGTTCTTCTTAGTAGCTGGTATGGGAGACCAAAAGCATATGTCGGTTTTTTTAAACTCACCCAAGTCAAATGAACATTATATACTTTTCTGTTCCACATAAACAGACATCATTGGCTTGACTAGAGACCAAGAAGAGTGCTTATTGAAATTTCATCCTAGGAAAGGAAGAATCCAATCTGTTTGCCAGCATCATTTTTAGAGTAGTTTTATATTCATTTACAGTTTGCATCTACATTGTCCATTCAAGGAAAAGGGGGCAAAAGCCCACATTGCATTTAATCACTTTTTTCATGTTTATTGTTTCCTGTTTCAGAATGCTCAGCCTTGCTTCTGGATTGGTGGACTGACCAAGTCATTCACTGACTTAAGCAGGGGTAAAGGAATAATATTGAGTTCTGGTTAAAACTGGGATGCTCTCTAATTTTTTACATTACTTATGTCTTATCTCTGAAACAGAATGAAGACAGTGTGTGATAACATGAAGGAGACAAGTCTTCAATTCAATCAGAAAAACTACCTTAAAAGCTAATTTTGAAAACAGATCATTTGGATAAAATAACAGGGAGTAATGGAAAGCAAAATTAGGCTTGCAACAGATTCAGAAAACTTTGAAGTTGATTATGATTTTAGGAATAATGTAGACCAGGCTCTTTATTTGAATAACATTAGGTTTAGTGAAGTTACAGAGTTTGCTAATTGAACCATGTAAGTAGTTAATACCAGTGTTGGAACTGGCACCCAGGTGGTCCAGGCTGAAAGTGTGCTTGAGCATGGATAGAATGGGACTAAAACAGCTAATGAAGTGCAAAAGGGTCATTATTTCAGTGCTGTCCTGAGTCACCCATGAATCCATCACAGGCAGTGCCCCTGAGTGTGCCCTCTTGGCTAGGAGGGTTGTTGAGTTTAAATACAATAAAATTGGTCTCTCACCTTGGTATGTTCTTCAACAGCAATTTTTGAATGTTGGATCATGAATCATCGTCTAAATCCCCTGGGTATTTATTAAAGGTAGAGATTCCAGTACTTCATGCAGTCTTACTGCATCAGAATCTCTGGAAAATAGCACAGAGAATCTGCATTTTTAAACAAGTTCTTTGGTAATTCATATAGACATAGGTTTGAGAAAGCACTTGTGAAGAATTTGAATTTTAAAATAGAATAATGATCCCATTCCTGTATAGTATATGAATCTTCTCTCTCTCTCTCCCTCTCTCTCTCTGTCTCTCTTTCTCTTTCTCTCTCTCTTTTTCTTGAAGATGAAAAGAGTGTGGCTCTATCAAATTGGTATTAGAACAGTGACTGTGATTAGAAAACTGTATTTTACAACTCAAAAAAATTAGAAATGGAATTAATCTGCAAGAATGTAGATTATAATACCTGATTGTATTTCAAATAGAGTCAAATGAATGTAACCCTTTGATTTAAATATAGGAGTTGTCTTTTATTATGCATGGAATTTTTATTTAGTTTTGATAATCCAGGGCCATCTCAAGGGTGTATTAAGCTCTCTGTGCCATTGGAACAAAGGGATCATTCTTGTAGTTCTTTATTTTAAATAAAGTAAAATGATAGTGGCAGTGAAGTGGCTTTTGAAAAAAATATCTACTGTCACTATGCCTGTTTTGGTTTTATTGTAGTGTTTTTTGGTTTTGTTTTAATTAACAACTTTACTTTTTTAGAGCAATTTTATTTTCACAGCAAAATTGAGAGGAAGGTATATAGATTTGCCATATACTTCCATCCCCCATACATGCTAGTCTTCCCTATTATCAACATCCCCCACCAGAATGGTACATTTGTTACAACTGATGAACCTACACTGAAACAACATTATTCCCCAAAGTCCATAGTTTACATTAGGGTTCACTCTTGGTGTTATACGTTTCATGGGTTTAGACAGATATACAATGACGTATATTTACCATCATAGTATCATGCAGAATAGTTTCACTGCCCTAAATATCCTTCATGCTCCACCTATTTGTCCTCACTCCCCACAGCCCCTAGCAACCATTGATCTTTTTACTGTCTCCATAGTTTTGCCTTTTCCAGAATGTCATATAATTGGTATCATAAAGTATGTAGCATTTTTCAGATCAGCTAATTTTACTTAGTAATATGCATTTAAGTTTCCTCCGTGTCTTTTCATGGCTAAATAGTTCATTTCTTTTTAGCACTGAAAATATTCCATTGTCTGATTGTACCACAGTTTATTCATTCACCTACTGAAGGACATCTCGGTTGCTTCCAGGTTTTGGCAATTATGAGTAAAACTGCTCTAAGATTTTTGTGTGGATATTAATTTTCAACTTTTTTGAGTAATTACCAATGAGCATAATTTCTGGTAAATACCAGGGACCTCCGTTGTTTACATGGTAAATGTATGTTTAGTTTGGTAAGAACCTCCTGAACTGTCTTCCAAAGTGCCTATACCATTCTGCATTCTCACTAGCAGTGAATGAGAGTTCTTGTTGCTTCACATCCTCATGAGCATTTGATGTTGTCAGTCAAGATTTTGGCCATTCTAGTTGATAGGTAGTGGTCTCTCACTGATTTAATAGGCATTCCCTGATGACAGATGATGTGGAGCATCTTTTCAAATGCTTAATTTCACATGCTTTGAATATCTTCTTTAGTGAGTTATCCACTAAGGATTTTTGCCCATTTTTTAATTGGGTTGTTTGTTTTCTTATTGTTGAGTTCTAAGAGATTTTTGCATATTTTAGATAACAGTCCTTTACCATATGCATCTTTTGCAAATATTTTCTTCCAGTCTGTGACTTGTCTTTTAATTCTCTTGACATTGTATTTCACAGAGCAGAAGTTTTATATTTTCATGAAGTCCAGCTGATTAGTTATTTCTTTCATGAATCATATCTCTGATTTTTTATCTAAAGAGTCATTGCCATACCCAAGATCATCAAGGTTTTCTTTCTCCTATGTTATTTTCTAGGAGTTTTATAGTTTTATGTTTTAGATCTATAATTCACCTTAATTTTTGTGAAAGGTGCTATAAGGTCTGTGTTTAGATTCACTTTTTGCATGTGGATGTGCAGTTCTTCTAGCACCATTTGTTGAAGACTATCATTATTCCATTAATTGTTTCTTTGTTAAAGATCCCTTGACCACATTTATGTGGGCTTTTTCTGGGCTCTTTATTCTGTTCCACTGATCTGTTTGTCTGTGCTTTTACTAATAATGCATTGTTTTGATTATTGTAGCTTTACTGTAAGTCTTAAAGTCAGATAATATCAGTTCTCCAACTTTGTTCCTTTTCAATATTATGTTGGTTATTCTGGATCTTTTGCCTCTCCATATAAATAGTCAAATCAGTTTGTCCATAGACACAAAATAAGTTGCTAGGGTTTTGATTGAGTCCTGTATTAAATCAATACATTAACATCTTCCTGTCTTCCTGGTTATTTACATGAAATATGTTTCCATTTATTTCATTCTCTTTAGATATTTTTAATTGAGAGTTTTAGATTTCATGTGGATCTTCTACAATTTTTTTTTTAGATTTTCACCCAAGTATTTAATATTTGGTGGTGCTAATTTAACTGGTATTGTGTTTTAATTCTCAATTCCACTTATGCATTGCTAGTATATGGAAAAGCAATTGATTTTTATACATGAACCTTGTATCCTGCAACTTTACTATAAGTTCCAGAAGTTTTGTTGATTCTTTTGAATTTTCTAGACAATCATGTCATCCACAATGATGATTTTACTTCTTCCTTCCCAATATGCGTACTTTCTTTCCCTTTCTTGTCCTATTGCATCAACTAAAACTTCCTGTACAGTCTTGAAAAGGAGTGGTGAGAGGTGACATCCTTGCCTTGTTCCTGATCTTGGTAGGCAAATTTCAAGTTTCTGATCACTAAGTATGATGGTAGCTATAGGGTTTATGTAGATATTCTTCTTAAGTTGAGGAAGTTCTCTATTCCTAGCTTACTGTGAGTTTTTATCATGAATGGGTGTCGAATTATGTCAAATGATTATATTGATGTCTACCATGTCTATTGATATGATCCTGTGATTTTTTTCTCTTGTAGCCTGTACATGTAATGGATCATGTTAACTGATTAATTTTGAACCAGCCTTGCATACCTGGAATAAATTTCACTTGAACATAATATATTCTTTACATACATTGTTGGATTTGGTTTGCTAATATTTTGTTGATAATTTTTGCTTCTATTTTTATGAGAGATTCTGGTTTATACCTCTTCCTACAATGTCTTTCTCAGGTTTTGTGCTAGGGGAATGCTGGCCTCGCAGAATGGGTTAAGAACTACTTTCTCTGCTTCTGTCTTCTAAAAGAGATTATAGAGAATTGGTGTAATTTCTAAATGTTCAGTTGAATTCAGCCTGGTTATTTCTGTTTTGGTAGGGTATTAGTTATTGATTCAATTTCTATAATAGGTATAGGTCTAATTTTTCTTTTGTGAGTTTTGGCAGATTGTGTCTTTCAAGGAATGGGTTCATTTCACCTAGGTCATCAAATTTGTGAGTGTAGAGTTGTTCATAGAATTGTATTATTTTCAATAATGCTATAAATGTTTTAATGGTTTCATATGTTTATACATTATTTGTTTCTAAGATATTATAGTGGATAATAAAAAAGTTATAGTTTTAGTATAGTGGATGATATATTAACTATTAATCATTATCTTGAGTACTCAGCATTATTTTTAGCTTTGTGCTTCTTACCAGTTAAGTCAAAAAATACAGAAAATGTATATGTGTTCAAATTCATGTCCTTTAGTGTTTTTTCTTTAGTTCTTTAGAAAGATTTTAATCAGTGTTCTTTAGTTACTATTGTTTCCCTATTCCCAATTTTAATCAGTGTTCTGAAAACAAGGAGTTATATCATATAATGAGCTTGGGAAACGTGGCTGCTAAAATCTCCTTTTTGGAGCCTCTCAGTACACATTAGCAAATCTAAGTCTTGAGAACATTATGCAGTTAAAAAGAAATCTATTCAATTTTTAAATCTTGGTTCAATTGTCAAAAAAATTTAGTTTCACAAGTATAGACTTTCCAATTCTCATACATAATAACATCTTCCACAATAATTTTCTTTTAAAACTATTTTGGAAACTGTAACGTTACATAATTCTCATTCTGGTGAAAGGAAGATTCTATCTTCAAGAAATACATTTCTTCTAGGTATCACATTCTAAAAGAAATTCACCATGGAGTGAAAGGGAGCTTTTTCAAGGGACATTAAACAACACCGCAGATGGGAGTTTCAACAAAAAACACAGAAAATTTCTTTGAATAATCATTTTAGGAATCTACCCTCAATTCATGTCTCTGCATTCACATTAACGTGTAATTCTGTATAGGTGATTCTGTAGGCAGGGAATCCCATGTAGCTCAAACACGCACCTCTTTAGTGATTTAACTTGGCACAGACTAGAACTCCTAGTTCACCTAGAAAAAGCATTTTCCTTAACTCTCTTTATTAACTCTTATTGTGGTAACCAGATGTTTGATAGGCTTGGAGAGAGCAAATTGGAGATTACACTGTTTGAGTATTCTGTGTTTCTGATTGAAAGGCAGCATGTAGACAAAGGCAGAATCAGCATTTAATCAGGAAAATAGAGACTTTGCTTTAATCTTACCCATAGCACCTCCCGCAGAAGCATGCTGCAGAGTTCCCCCCAGAAACACATGGGTTCTGATCAGCCACCCAACTTATTGTTCAACTTATAAACCAGAGTTCCAAGCTATGGAAGAAGAATTTTTAACCTGGACTTTCCAAGGGTCAAAAGTAACTAGAAGTTCTAGTAAGCCATAAGAATTATTGTACCACTCCTGTATACCACTCCGAAGTTAAGCAGGTTTTGTTTGCAGCACACATGCCAATATGAGTTAGCCAAAACATGCAACTCCAGAGAGCTGAAAATAATTGACTTGCTGAAGTGAGTAATTTAGACACTTGAAATTTTATGAAATTATAACTATGGAAACAGTGAAAAGGAAGGGTAGAAAGAAAAGAATCCAAAATTGGATTATAAATTATACAACTTTTGCAAACAAACAAAAAGATGCCATAATCTAGTTGTATAAAAACCAGAACCATCAAGAAAGATAATGTCTCTTATATTGATGCAATGTTAAATCAGTATGGAATCTTAAGTCTTGATTAACATCATATTTCGCTATTAGAAGTCAACAATAAGCATAAATGCAATTAGTAGAAACAGAAGTAAAAACAATAATTAAAATAAAGGTCATTTGATTTACATTATTAATACATATAGACTATTCATATAGTGATTTTCCTTCTCCAAATGTGTGCTTGCTAGTAAATTCCTTCACTTTAATAAGCTTCCATGGAAAATATGTAAATGCTATCTGTTCAGGAATATTTCTAAATAAGTAACTTTGTTATATCTGTTCAAGTTGTAAATTATAGGCTACAAACCTCTACTTTTTAAAGTTATTGACATTTTCAGCTTCATGGGAAAACTTCCAGAAAACATTTTTCAGATTTGGGATGTAGAGTGAACAGATGCTTTGCTTCCTTTCTTAGTTTGTTGAGGATTAACTATTCCAGTACATTAAATTTGCACAAACTGTAAGCGTAGAAAATGAAACAAGACTTTCTCATTTTAGCCATGTCTCACCAACCAAACACAGATTGAAAGTCATGAATATTTAAGGAAAGACTGTGTGTCTGCTTGCATATCTGGTACACATCTGCCTATTGAGGTCACTACCTCCACTTTGCTCAGAGTGCTTCATTTGTCTGGAATTGCATCTTTTGTTATTAGTACTGGTCTTGATATGATCATTTGACAGGTGACCTAGCTCACTTTACAACAAATATATCCATATTTTTAGTCCTAAGGTCACTGCCTGGGTGCCGAAGGGAGTCCTCCAGTGACTTTTGAAGTGACAAGTAGGTTGGTGAGAGATGCTGATGAATGGATGCCGTAGTTTAGCAGGGAAAAATCTTGCTAGTTGCCCTAATAATTACAAATAATGAGAGAAAGTAAATTAAATCCTGCTGCCTCCTTGCCCCAATTCAAAGAGACATTGATGAATTGAAGCTTCTAAAAGTTCCCTCTGAAATTATCCCAAGTCCTTAATGATGCTTACTCAAGTTCCTGCTCACAAGGGTTTCTTCTGCATGTGCAATTCCTGCTGTGTGTCAAGGTGATCTGTCAAAAAGATGTGCTGAGATGAGACAGGTAGGAGGTGAGATGAGGAGTGTTACCTAGGCTGTAAAGAGATAGATTTATTCTGAAAATAACTTCAGAAGAAAAATAAAAGCCCTTTAAGAAAATACAGTATTTATATTTATATAAATAATCTTTGGGTATTACTTGATTATCCCAGCAAATTGCTTTTGGTTTCTACTAAGCAAGTTGAAAAATAACAGGTATAAACTTTTAAAAACTGTTTAGAAGATTATTGAATTCTGTTTGACACCAGAGATGACAGCAAATGTGATTAATTGCCACTCATAATTGCAGTTTCGTTCCAGTGGTTATTGCTTGTCAGTATCAATTAATAGCTCAACGAAAACCTCATTCATTCCAGAATATTAAAGAATGATGACTTGTGGGAATTATGCTAAACTAGCACTTTCAATTAGATTTTGAATTTTATAGGATACTGAATAATAGTTTATGAGTTTATAATAGTAAGTACCAGTGAGTTATTGTTGAATTGTAATTGCTATAATTATGTATGTTTATCTGGAGAATTGCAATTAGCATTTTCTTCATGTTTAAAAATAGAACTATTGTACTTAATTTTTCACTTAATGTATAGATTTTGAAGTTCATTGTATAAGAAATAGGCTACAGAAATAATTTATTTCAATAACCCAAAAAAAAGTATACTTAGCATGACAATTGGCTTGTGGGGGCAGTCAGAGGGATGAAGAATAAATAATTTGACAAGGTGCAATTCAAGAGATGAAGCTCATGTGTATCCTGCACACAGTCTGAATTCTATGTACAAGTTTTTTTTCTTATTGTGCACAAAATTTGCCGTATGAATTTAGGAAAACAGAGATATATAAGAGTAGCAATATGGGATCCAATGCAACTTCCTAATTGAGAAGATTAAAATGTAAACTCCAGTTTGCTTCCAGGATCTTTTTGAATTTATGTTCAAAATTGTTCTGTTTTCGGAACTTTACCATCCATTGATCCTCAGAATATAAGAAAGCACATAAATTTCAAATTCAGTACCATAAAATACAAACTTTGCACTTAGTACTATAATACTATATTTAAAAAACAGTCTACAAAAGTATTTGCATTCAAACAATACCTTCAAAAAGTAGCAGAGAATTCAGCAGCCCAAGAGTAAATTGAAGCCAACTAAATCTATATCCAATTCCTTTTTTCTTAGCATAAACATACCAGTAGTAGTCAATTAAAAATAAGACAAAGTAGGGACCATTGGATCAAATTAAGTGAATGTTGAAAGAAATTCTGATCATTTGGGAAACATGAAGATCCCCCAGTTGATTCCATTGACGCTGTGGTAATTGCACATTAACATTGTTTGAAAAAGAAATGAAGGGACTAAGTCACAGACTACAATTTTACTTTACCTAGATTGCTGCCTTCATCAACTGGATTTGTTGAATTTCTCAAATTTTCTAATTGTGTGTGTTGAACTCATACCATGTTTTATTTTATGTTATTGTTTATTCATTAATGAATTAAAAATCTATTAGTGTCCATATAAATTCAGGAAGCGTATAGGGCATAAAATTATAAGATGAATTAATTTGAAGCAGGAAGACACCATATGGAACAGAAATGTTCTCTCTTTAATTCTAGATACATTTCTTCCACAAATGCTGCTTGAGATAGCGTGAATCATTCTGGCAATACTTATGTCTCATACTGTGCTCTCTGTCAAAGAAAACTTCAACAAAGGGCTTTTAAACCATGTCTCCCTAACAACCTGTGCTTATGTACTTGTTTTTCAAAACCTAAATGCATACTTTACAGCCTCATGTTCTAGAATTAGATGGTCTGTACTTTGTTCATACCTCTTCTCAACTTACTGACTTTACAACTTACTGAAAGTAGCTTTCCTTCTCTTTACTTTGGTTTTCTTATCACATTTTACAGATGATAGGAACTATCTTATAGCTCTGTTTTAAGTATTAAATAAGTAATACATGTAAACATGAAGAAGAATAGCTGAACACAGTAATGGCTAAAAGAAAACATTGCTATTTCTTTTACTCTTTTATATGAGGGATTGAATTGTCCAATACTGACTTTACAGTCTGGGCTTAAGCCTGGATATGGACATTTGCTGGCCACAGATACATTCCTGCTGATTTCAGCCCATCATTCCCACCAGCCAATTTTCTGTAGAACCCTAATGCTGTTTACAGTTTTTAGCTCTGTGAGGTCTGCAGATATAACAGAATTTCCTTCTATGTCTTTATACAAGTCATTCATAAAGTACATTAAGACATGGTTGAGTACAGAGCTCTTTGGCACACCGACAGAGGCTCCTTACCAGGGTGAAACTGATCCACTAATCTCACACTCTTCATACAGTGGATCAACTAGCTTTGCATCTGCTTAACCAGATTATCATTCAGCTCACACATCTCTATCTTGTGTCTGAGGATATCATGGCAGATATTAAGAAATGGGTTTCTGAAATACATTTTTATAAAACTAACAAGGCCTATCTCCAAAACACCTTTTAATTGAAGTTTTACACAGGCAATCTGTAGACTTAGTTATCTCACTCTATCTTTATATCTTCCACATACAAAGAAGAAAAAAAAGTGAACCAATGGAATAAACCATTATTATCATAATTACTATAACCTGATTTTCATGGCTTCCCCAAATGTTTCCAAAACAAGGAGTTCACATTTTCAATTTCCAGGGTATACATGAAATACAGCCATTTAGGCATATCTCTTTGTTTTGCAGTTACCTCCTCAAGAGTATATAACTATATCTTAATAATCTTCTGCCTTTAATAAACCCCATTAAAAAAAGTCAGTACACTCGTTACACAATGAATTAACTTAGGACTCTAGTTCTCAAACTTCAAATTTAGTCAGTTTTGATGAAGCCCAGGAATCTGATTTTTGTTTCAGGTGATTTTTGCCAGTTGTCCTCTTTATTGGCCTCTTTATTTAAACACTGAATTAAGGACTTGATTATATTTCTGTAAAATACTTCCCTTTTCAAAATGTTTCATTGTAGATCCTTTTAAGAAATATGCTTTTCTTTTATCTTAAAAATCAAAATGTCAAAACCTACCTCATAAACATTTTTCTTATTACAGAAATATTGTATATAGAAAATATGTCTCTCAAATTAGAATAGTGTACTTTAAAACCTTAGACTGCTCTTATTGCTTTAGCTAGAGAATTGCTGATCTCGATTGTACACGGAAAAGGCACAGGCCAGGAGAATTTTTTAGGGAGGACAGGTTTAGTGCTTTCCTGGAGGAGTAAAAGTAACTTTTTTTCCCCTAGTTTGGTGAGTAACATTTGATACAATTTGGGGCAAAGGCCTTAGCAAAGGGTTTCAGATCCAATCACAGTGACATGCATGAGATAAATAGTTAGTAAATATGTGGACTAAATAAATTGTTGGAGACAGGGCATTGCTTATTGAGGAGCAGTATTTATTAGCAATTGACCATTTGTCCTGGGTGTATTTCTCTTCTCTTTCTAAAGGTGTGTAGTCTCCATTTGCATAAATCCTATTTGTTCCAAGTCTGCCTATTCACTATTAGGGAGAGAGGGCGAGGGAAATTAATGTCACTGTCAACATGTTCACCCTGCCTTGTCTTCTTGCCACCCTTGTGTTATGGTACCTGCCCTTCAGCTCCACATATCACAGCTTTTAAGGAGAAAGTAATGGAGAGAACAAAAAAGAAATTCTCTCCCTGATTTCTCCCACCTGTCCTTATTCCAGATCCCCTGGAGCACTAGGTTTAATGTACTCTGGGACTTTCATCGCGTTGTTGTCCTCCCTCTCTTTTTTCCTCCTCTACCCATACACTAAGCACTTTCTTCTTGAACAGGCAACCTTTTGGTCATATTAGCAGTTTGTGTATCTGATGGCTTTTTAGTATAACTAAATATGAAGTCTTAACCTTAAGGAGCAATTATGAAATCCCCTTCTCTGTCTTGGTGTGGTACATGATGCTTCTACCAATTTCTGCACCCTACTCCTCACACTACAATATTAAGAAATGCCTTAGTACATAGGACTTGTAAGACAGGAAGGCAGTTAAATTGAAACCAAATGACTAGAATTCTAATGCTGATGCTAACAATTACAGTGATAAAGTCCCTTCTTTGTGCCCCTCAGGGTACTCATTTATAAAGTGGAAAGACAGGACTAGATTAATAATGGTATATAGATCAATTAAAAATGAACACCTTTATTTTTATTTTTATGATGAGCATTTGGATAAAGTAGCAGAATTATATATGTTTAAGAATGATAGACCAGTAAGTCATTGCTTTCAGTGAATCAATGCAGATGTATCAATTGATCACTTAACCCACGCTGGATGGATTTATAACCAATACGTTTCTTTTATAATGAATATATTTATTTTTCTGACTCACTGTACTTCTTTAAGCTCAATCATATTTCTGATTTGTATATAACATAGTGGCATATTTTTGGTGTGGAAAATGGCTTCAGGAATTAGACACTGAAATAAATTTCCTATAGGTCATGCAGTGTTATGGAAGAAATATTAAACAGCATAGAAATATTACTTCATTCAAGAACATTCTCAATTACTAAAATTAACTTAGCTACCCCATAGTAATTTACTGGGGAAAAAAAATGTTAGGAGAAGTCAAGAAAGTTGTCTCTTAGTGAATACACACATGAGAAAACTCTGACCCTATAGTCCTATTAGACACATACTTAACTTGTCAAATTGTCCTTGAAATTGAGTATATTAAAATCTTGCATAAATAAAGCAATTAACTTTTTTCTTACCCTACACAATTCTATTCAGAGATTTATTATAATCTACCGTAAACCTTGAACAATAGGAATGTTAGTGAATGGATTTTATTACTTTTTCTTTTTATAAGTGCTATGCATTATGCTGACATGTGAACAATTACTCTTGTATGGTTGTAAAGCATAGTGTTGAGTTCTGAAAGGGGCCATTCAGTTATCACCTAGCCTAGCTCCCTAGCAAGAGGGACATACCCAAATAATTTCCACAGAATAAGAAGAAACATTTCCCGATTACAGATGTGAAAACTTGTTAGTGAAAAGTTCTAGGACTGTCCAAGAACAAACTGAAATGCCATGGTAATTGGTTGTGCTAAGGCTGTAGATTACCCCAGACCTACATTGTGTTCATTAGTGTTACTATCCTAATGAGAAATTGCATTTAACACTGTTGCTGGAATCATGACTAAATGAGTGCTAGGCCAGGATTTTCCCTGATTGCATCAATATATTCAAACTGATTTTCTTTGAGGTTTTCCAGGGGGTGTTGGAGGGTAGGGTAGTTTACCTTTGAAAATGTAGCCTAGTATCTTCAGCTTCTGTAATAAATGTATTTTCACCAGAGAGCAGAGCAACCAGAATCAGATGTTCTAATAAGGGTTCTGTTAAAATCATAACAGATGTCCTGATACAGGTGAAGAAACAAAAATAGCCTGGATAGAAATGTAGTTAAGCTCTTGAGCTTTAACAAAATCTTTTTCTCATTTAAACATGTTTCAGGGAAATCCCAGAAGCTGGAAGTCAGTGGTGCTCTGGAAGTTAACAGGTACTGAGAGTTATGGGTACATTTGGAGGGCAAATGTTCTTCTTTTTCCTTGCAAAATTCTGATATTCAAACCACAGAATGGAGCATGTATAATAGGAAACCTAATAATATAGTGAGAAGCATTTCCTTTCAGCAGAAAAAGAGGAAGCTACAAAGGGAACAGATGGCGATAAGTTTGTAGTAATAGGACGAAGCACTAAATAGTCTTTGACAGAGCTGGCCCCCAGATAAAATGGTAGTGGCAGGGCTTAAATCATTTTTTACATTGCTCATTGACTTTCTTTGCCTACTAATAAGTCTTCAGAGACTGAATTTAGTCTGCAGCTTGACTTTGCCTTTCTCTGTTAATGTTACACGTGCTATGCTGAATTTGTTCAACCTTATGACCCCAATCTTGATTTCAGTACCCTCTTTTCAATCCTTTTCTCTCTTTAAATAAAATTTTATAGAAAGAAACTCTTGCCTCAACTATTACTATTTTCTATATAATTTTTTTATAATAACCAGAAATACCTGGAGAAGGAAATGGTTTTCAGTTCTAACTGCACATTAGAATCAGTTGGAGAATAGTTTGGTTTTGGTTTGTTTTTTTCCATTTAAATTCTGATGCTCTGTTTTCACCCAAGAACACTTAAATGTCTAAAAATCTCTAGACTTCTAGCCTGAGCATTCTGGAAGAGGTGTATTTTCAAGGTCTCTGACACTCAATAAGGCCTGATAACTGTTAGATTAAAGTCCTCAAAAGTAAGAAACATTGTACATAGGCTTCTCTAAAGAGCAGTTTGGTGCACTGTTGAGGAAACAAGGAATTTAACTGAATTGGAAGTCACCTTTGGTTCACCTTATAGTGTTTAACTCATTTTGGCAAAACTGTTGCTCTTTTATTGTCTCTCTCTCCCGCCTTTAGAGAAGGCAAGGATTAGATTTTATTCATCTATCTTTAAAGTCCCTCACCTTTACACAGTAAGTTGTTAAAAATCAGTTTCTAGATGTAGAGACTAGATTTTTAAAAATATTTTAAGTTCCTACCCCTTACATGATAATTGATAGTGATTGATAGATGGTACAGTTCAATGTTTTTTAACTGAACTTAAACTTTTGAAATTGATATATTAGCTTAATGCTTCCCAGATGCCAATCATTTTGGCATCATCTTCACAATATTGGGAAACATGGTGTTGGACAAAATAATGATATTTCAATGTTCTCTGTACTGTATTGCATCTTCTGCAGCAAAGTAAGTCCTGTGGTAAGCCACAGATGGGTTCATGAAAGGATAACATTTAAAATATGCGTAGGCTCTTACTTAAATAGGGCACTAAAATTTATAATCTTTTAAGGTGATGAAATTGAAACAAAAATACTTGTAGAAATATATTTTGCTTTAGTTCCTCTAAAATAAACCTTGATTGCTAAAACAATAGTACCCCTTGGTCCAACACTGTTTTCCCTCCCCTGACTTCTCTTGTCTAACTTGGCACTTAACTGCTCAGTTCTGTTTTTTTTTTTTTTCTTGGAAAAAGGGCCAAACACCAATCCTCCTTTTAAAAAAAATAAAAACCAAAACCAAACAAACAGAAAGCATTACCCAGCTTTGGGACTTTAAGGAGAAAGTCATTTTAGCCCCAGTGAGAAACAATGAGACCAAAGTCCCTGTGTTCTCCCTACCCAGCCTCCCTGAAGAAATGCAAACCACTCTCTGTTGGGCCTGACTCCATTTCACAATACTAATAAGCTTTTGAAAATTTCATTGCTTTTCAGTCCTTTTAGTGTCATTTCAAATGATAAAAAAATTTATTTACCAACACCCAGGGTGAGGGTGGGGAAAGGTTGGGTTTTGTTCAACAGATATCTGTAGTCTATTTGGAGGATGCACTACTGGTCTCAGGTGAAGACAGAGTAAAAGATCTTTCTACGAGCCTTGTACACTTGCAGTGGTGGGTGATCTATGAGAGGAGACTTCACGGGACTAAAGAGACAGATATGGAGAGATACTGATATGTTTGATATAGTTACTACTATCATATATTTGATTTTTTTTTTTAATTTGGGAAGAACTCAGAATGGCCTCTTAAGTCTCTTGTTATGAACAGTATTCTCTTCCTCCACTCACACCATTCTAGGCTCAATATAAGAAATATTTATTGCAAAACATTTCTTCCCAATAAGCTCTTAAAATTATTTGATAGCATTCCAATTTGATTGATATTAAAGGTTTTCTGTTCATATAGAGTAAAAGATCATCCATTATCAATTCAACAGCATTGTTTGTGTGCCAGTATCATAAAAAGATCTGAAAGACTGTCTGTGTCCAAAGCATGCACACATTTACCTATGGAAAGCACTTTGTAAGTAAGCAATTTCAATATAATATATGGACTATGTGCTGTTGGTAGAAGTACATACAAAATGTTAAAGTGTATTATGCCTTTAGAAACACTACAATAAATTACTAATAATCATTAGAATCATACTTCTCCACCTGACTGTTCCACTATTAATTTAGTCAACAACTTCTGGTCATTTCCTTATACTTCCTCTGAGATTTTTTTAATCCACTGTAAAATGAACTTGTTTTGAATGCAACTGAAACAGACAGTATTTCTGCTTGGTTGTCTGTTGCTTTAAAACATTTCTTAAACAGATACATTTGGACATCACTAAATCTCCTAGTTCTTGTGAATAAGTGTTTTCTGATTCCAGCCCTGACAAGCCTCCTGTGCCATTCATGCAGTTATATTAAGTGAAAATCATGAATAACAACAAAGTAATGACAGAGAACTGTATTGCAAGACCAACACAATGTCCATTAAATCTGAACATTAATTTCAGTAATGCAGAGGCTGTTAAAAAAAAAAACAGAAAGGGGTTTGCAAAATTTTTGAATATTCACACTGCAAATATTTCCAGAATGTAGCTATCCTTTTTATTTATGTATTCTGTGGGGAGTCACATGGGCCCTTAAAATTAGAGTGCCCAGAAATAAATATTTAGGTCTGCTTTCTGTTTATTTTGTTAAAAATGGTCTAACTGGATGTGCCCTGTCTTCTGTGCATATGTGTAATGGTGATACTGTGATGTTCTTTCTCTGCTACAGGTTATCAGCAGCTTACAGAGTGACAGCACTAAGATAGAAGGATAGCTCCTCTCCCATGAACTGATTTAAAATGAAAGGAAAACCAAACCCATGTGTTTTGGTCCATCTCCTAGATTATAGAAACTGACTGTCTCATTAGTGATTAAAACACCAGCCGTTAATGTCTTGGAGCTGGTTGACCAGTTTAATTATCTTGGAATCTGGCTAGATTCCTCTTCTTTTAGCCAACATGGGAATTTTACTCTCTCCAAACTCACCCTGAAGCAAGAAAAAAAATTCAGATCGTTTTGAAAATGGAGTGTTGTTGTCTGCCATGGATTTCCAGACTTGGCATGTGGTTGTTTTAACAGCAGTAATAAGCATTATGAGACTGGCTTTGTGGTTAACACTGCAGTGGCATCATAAGTTTACTCACACTATACTCAGATATGCCAAGAAAATATAGTGTCTATCCTCTAAAACTGCTCTTATCTCTTTCACTAGCTTCCATGCACTAAGTAGTAGAAAATAAAGACATGCTAAAGTTTGTCCAAACATAGCCTGAAGCCAATAATTTAGACTCTCAAGATTTAGCTGTTTTTTAAAAAATATTATCTGGTTTTCTCATTTTTCCCTTTCTTATTTTGATCCTTCATAAGATGGTGTTTGGACAGTGGGGCAGGACTTGGGTGATCTAGTACATTGGCAAGGTGGGCTCCTCTAAGCCCTCCTGCTGATCTCTGAGTCTGTGCTGGCAGGAGTCTACAAAGGATTCATCCAAGCCCATCCCTGGGCATTCTGCAGCAATGTACTGCTGGATTTGGAGGCTGGCGTAATCTATGGTTTAACCTCTCACATCTAGATCAGCACTGAGCCTGTCCACCTCATGTCTCACATTCATGTTGAGCTTCTGCCATGCTCCCCAAGGCAGCCCAAGAGCTCAGAGCTCAGCATTCCTGCCGTATTGGCACTGAAAGAACGATTAGGCTACACACTGGACTCTGTGCTTAGCCATCCCATCCTGCCCCTGGTGACTTGTTTGAACAGCGCCCTGTCAGTAAGAATTTACTCTACACTATAGTATTATCTCAGGGCCTATCAGAGGGAGAAGCAATAAATCCTCTGCTTTCAGCATTGCTTTAAACTTTTGTAACACATCTGTAGCTTCAGCCCAAAGAAGCAAGATTAAGGCTCATGAGTCAGACAGTCTACCATTCTATTGCTGTATTGCTGTATTTTTCCTTTCTTTTCCTTTTCTCCCCCCTTATCCCTTGGATGGCAGGGGCAGACGTTTCTTTTATTGCCCTGTGTCATTTCCTCTTCATGATGTAGCTGCAAAAGAAGTATCTTCTCTACATTTTGGGAGAAATACTGTGATCTGTCATTTCCATGATTAGGGGTTCTTATTCATATGATAAAGAAATATAAGAAATTCATTTTTCTCCCTCTCTCCCTTTTTTTTACCTGCTTCTTCTCTGGAAATAGATGACTTGGGGAATGTCTTTTAAAAGGTAACTTACAGTACAGCTGTTTATATTTACAAACATTATATCTGTTACCTTACTTTAGTTTCAACATTCATCTTTATATATCAATATCTCAGACTAATTTGCATTTCTCCAGATAGTGTGAACATTTTTGGGAATATTCAAATGCCTTCAAACTTGATATCAGCATTCTTTAAAAATTGCATTTGATATTGATCATATATACTCGATTTGTCAGTTCTTAATGAATCACTTTACATATCTATGGCAGTAATTCTTAAATTTTTTTAATGTTACAGTTTTTTTAATATTGTATTAAAAATATTGGATTATCTGCCCCACAAATATTTTCTGACTAATAAAATTCTGCTTAAATTTTGGAAATAAAACCCAGGCTGTAAGCTCCATATCTAGAGTCAGCTCCTGCTATAACAGAATAGCTTAGGCCAAACAAACCATTCCTCTAAAAACAACTAGAATAGCAAAATTATATCTAGACATATATACCAAATTCCCAGCTGTCCAAAGGCATTGGAGAGCAATCAAGATAACTAGGGACTGAAGATTGCGGAGAGGTCTGGGAGTCAGGGAACTAAGATCCCAATAGAGAAGAGAAATGTAGTCAAGTGGACCTTACTTTTTTTCCCACTTTTCATCACAGGATACTTGCTATTTCTTAAATGGCATGGAGCTGAGAGGCTAAGTAGAATACACCAGTCCTGGACTTTTCAGCAATTCTTAAAGTTAGGGAGATGAAAATTAGAATTAAGAGTAACAATGAAACCAGGGTTAAGGGGCCAAGATTTCTAGGTAAAAGGAAATACAGAGATGTGAGCCCTTTTCCCCCCAGAAGCATTTGCTAGTAATTAATTTTTTCTGTGGGGAAAAAAAACTCAGTTTCTCCAGCTAAACTCTGAGATATAGAAGAAAACCCTACATTTTGCCTATCTCTTCTCTCAATACGGCATAGTCATACACTTCTGACAACAGATGTGTGGTGATTTCTCCCCACCAAGCAAGCAAGCAATTCCACAGCAGATACCAGCTGGGTGTTCTCTGATTCAGTTCTGACACTTGCTATCTTGGAGATAAAATCAGATCCCACAGATTGGGTGCTTAGTCTCCAAGACTGCCCAAGCCCTAAGCTGTTTTACCTGTGGTGCTTTTGACTGACTGGCTATAAATTGGGGTTCCTACAACCCCCTCCTTGGTTTGACTGATTTGCTAGAGTGACTCACAGAACTCAGGAAAATACCTTTCTTTCTACACGGTTGACTCTAAAGGATACAGACGAAGATATGCATAGGGCAAGGCATGTGGAAAGGGGTGTGGTGCTTACTTGCCCCCACAAGTCGCACCATCCTCCAGCAACCTCCATGTGTTCAACTATTTGGAAGCTCCAGGAACCCTGTCCTTTTGGGCTTTTATGGAAGCTTCATTACTTGGGCAGGATTTAAAAATCATTCACTGTTGATCCACTTAACCTTTAGCCCTCTCTCGCCTCCCCAGAGGAGGGTGCGATGTGAAGATGAATGTTCTAATCCTCTACTGCTGCCTTGATTTTTCCTGTAAACAGCCCTCATCCTGAAGCTACCCAGGGGCCTCCAGCCACAAGTCATGTTATTAACAGACAAAGACATTCTTTTTGCTCCTGACATTCAAACGATTTTAGGAACTATATGTCAGGAAACAGGATGAAGACCAAATGAATTTTACAATTATCACACTAAGCTAAAAGGCTAATCAGAGCTCTTGGTAGTGTCATGGTTTTCTAAACAAACTGAAATTGGGAGTTCAAGACCTATATTCAGGGTGGACAGAAAATTCATGTCCAAAATTTATATGTCGGTTCCAGAAATCTACTAAATAAAAACATTAGAAAAGCCCTTTAATAATTGGTCAATCAGTTTGACCAAGCACTTAACAAGAGGCTGTCCAAATGGCCAATAAACATAGGAGAAGATATTCAAAGTTCTTACCTCATTGGTCATTGGGGAATTAATTACAAATTAAATCCAAATGAGATATAACTATATACCCAATAGAATTGCTAATATTTAAGAAAATGACAAATCTAAGGATTTGGAACAAATTGAGAACTAGTGGGGACGTATATTTGAACATTCACTTTGGAAAACTTTTTTTGCCAAGTCTACCAAAACTAAACATTTTTTAGTATCTAATAATTCTGCTTCTAAACTTATACCCAATAGAAATGAATATATGTGCTCCAAAAGGCAAATGTAAGAACTCATTAACACATTATTAGTATTAAAAAATTGGAAACAACTCAAATATCCATCAACAATAGGGTAGATAAATTTTGGAATAATACCTGGAAAATGTAGGAATAAATACTATGGAAAAGTATACAAAATAAAAATAACATAGATGCTTGTCTTAAACATAGTGTTATGCAAGTTAAGCAGGCACAAAGTAATGTATATGTATCAACCCATTTTTATGGAACTCAAACAAAACTGATCTATCATAGAGGTCAAAATAGGCATTTCTTCTTTGGAGGGGTTAATACCTAAATACCTCGGATAGCGTAAGTACATAAAGCACCATTTTTTGGAGTGGCTGGCAGATGTATTCACTTGGTAAACACTAATGAAGCTATGTACTTTGATTTATGCATTTTTCTATATTTTTATAATACTTTGATTTTATAAAAGTTTACTTAAAAGTTATTTAATTTATGAGAGACTATTTTGAACAAAATCCTTTAATCCTTCCTTACTCCAGGAAGCTGCAATGTGCAAAGTCCAGGAGGCTTCTTGGGGGCATTCTGCCCAATAATGAAAAAAGTCATATTTTCATAGACACCTCTCAACTGCACATTTAAAGTTCGTTTTAACAGACAGATGAGTGTTTGAAGTTATATGCTAATCAGTATGTCACATTGAATAAAGATGTCAGAATACTGATAACAAGTTTTAGGATGAGTTAAAGAACATTGTGTTTCTTTTTTTTTTAATTTATTTATTTTACTTTGGGTGCATAATGTATCTGGCATTTCTCCCCATGTTATCCCTCCCCTCCCTCCCCACCTCCCGCTGTCTCTCCCCTAGCCCCCCAACTGCCCCCAGTGTGTGATGCTCCTCTCCCTGAGTCCACATGTTCTCATTGTTCAACACCCACCTATGAGTGAGAATATATGGTGTTTGGCTTTCTGTTTTTGTGTCAGGTTGCTGAGAATGATGGTTTCTAGATTCATCCAAGTCCCTGCAAAGGACACAAACTCATCATTTTTTTATGACTGCGTAATATTCCATGGTGTATATGTACCACATTTTCTTTGTCCAGTCTGTCAATGATGGACATTTGGGTTGGTTCCAGGTCTTTGCTATTGTACATAGGGCTGCAATGAACATATGTGTGCATGTGTCTCTATAGTAGAATGATTTATAGTTCTTTGGGTTTATACCCAGTAATGGGATTGCCGGGTCAGATGGAATTTCTATTTCTAGGTCCTTGAGGAATGGCCACACTGTCTTCCACAATGGTTGAACTAATTTGCACTCCCAACAACTGTGTAAGAGTGTTCCTATTTCTCCACATCCTCTCCAGCATCTGTTGTCTTCAGATGATCATAGAATGATCACCATTCTAACTTGCGTGAGATGATATCTCAGTGTGGTTTTGATTTGCATTTCTCTAATGACCAGTGATGATGAGCATTTTTTAATATGTTTGTTGGCCTCATATATGTCTTCTTTTGAAAAGTGTGTGTTCATATCCTTTGCCCACTTTTGAATGGGGTTGTTTGGTTTTTTCTTGTATATCTGTTTTAGTTCTTTGTAGATTCTGGATATTAGCCCTTTGTCAGATGCATAGATTGCAAAAATTTTTTCCCATTCTGTTGGTTGCTGATTTGCTCTAATGGTTTCTTTTGCTGTACAGAAGCTCTGGGTTTAATTAGATCCCATTTGTCTGTTTTTGGCTTTTATTGCCATTGCTTTTGGGGTTTTAGTCATGAAGTCCTTGCCTAGGCCTATGTCCTGGATGGTTTTGCCTATGTTTTCTTCTAGTGTTTTTATGGTGTTAGGTTTTATGTTCAAACCTTTGATCCATCTGGAGTTAATTTTAGTGTAAGGTCACAGGTAGGGGTCCAGTTTCTGCTTTCTGCACACTGCTAGCCAGCTTTCCCAACACCATTTATTAAACATGGAGTCCTTTCCCCATTGCTTGTTTTTGCCAGGTTTGTCAAAAATCAGATGGTTGTAGATGTGTGGTATTTCTTCTGGGGTCTCTGTTCTGTTCCATTGTTCTATGTCTGTTTTGGTACCAGTACCATGCTGTTTTGATTACTTTAGCCTTGTAGTATAGTTTGAAGTCTGGCAGTATGATGCCTCCAGCTTTGTTTCATTATACTATGTTTCTACTCACATTTGTTTGAAAACTTAATATTTTTTTTTTTGAGAAGGAAAACACAACTGTGTGCCTATTCAAAATAAACTAAAACTCAAGATAGTAACAGAAAACAACTTACATCCCAAATGGATTCATATAGGAGAGGAGAAAGAAGAGTCAGGAAAAAAATAATATACTTACTAACATTGGATGATAAAACTTCAATTTTAAGTTAAATTTCAGTTAAACGTCTTGTACTCCTGCTTTCATTCCAGCAAATTGAATCCCATTCCTATTTCTAGAGCTTATTTTAACCCCTTCTAAGAAGTCTTAATTACTACTCTTGTCTCTAAACTTCAACTGCTCAATTATTATTTGTTATCACTTAATTGATCCTTATTATATACTGTGCTGGACCAGTTACATTTTTAGGCGTGTTATTTTTCTTTAAAATATTTTAATACATTCCTAGGAACCTTGTCATGGCCAGGAAATATTATTCAACATATTTTTACTTATAATGTATCAAACTCATGTTATCATTTTATTGATTATTTAGCAAATACTTGTCAGTATCTTTGTAAACATGACTTCTTAGCTGCTACAGATTAAATATACTCATTAACTTATTTAGTCCTTGTAAAACTCGTATAAACTTACTATTATCCTCATTTTATAAATTAGATAATGAGGCACAGAGAATAGGTTAGAGGAAGTCACAGAGAGTGTACTGGCTCCAGCCCTAAAGTCTTCCATCTACCAAATGCTGTCTCTCGTTTATTGAAGCCAGCTCAGCATAGTAGGAAAAGGAAACTAACAAGGTACTCCAAGAATCTAAAGCATTTTCTTCAGTGTTGACTTTTTAACCATAGCAAAATTTTCTTTACTTCAGAAGCTATGGCACATAAAATCTATTGAATACTGAATTTGTATTTTCTTCATAAGACTATTTAAATTACATCAACAAAATTTGAGCCTGAATTTTTGCAACTAGTGTTGAACTGCTCTCCACTAATTATGCTATTTGCAAATTATTCCATCTAGCACTTCAATATATTTACATTATCTCTAAAAAATGTTCTACAACCTTTTGGGTATAACTGGAGACACAATCTTAACTAAGTATTTTACTGTCCTTTAGAAACAGAATTCGGGTTCCATAGCTTGTGGAGACAGAGAAATTGCTGCCAGATATATTACACAGGCTTTTTCGATGGAAGTTGAATGTACTGTTAAATATCTGAGAACTAGAAATTGACTGGCACTGATGAAAATTCGCTTACTGATTCTGATGAAGTCATTGCACCTCTTTAAACAGGCTTTGCTCTTTTTAGCTGCCATGTATTAAATGTGTTCAGGAAATACACTGTGCTTCTGAAAATAGCCAGCTCAGGACTGTGCCTTTTATTTCCAACTAGGGCTTCTAGTCAAAACATATGGAAACGCAAATACATATTTAAATCACCTGTGATATCAAAAAAAACCATGATTACCACTTATTTAATGTCTTTTTTTATCAACAAATTAAGCTGTTTCGCTAATTAAAACAAAAGGAAAAATAAGGTAGTTATAGGTTCCACATTTGCATAATTGACAAATTATGTATATAAAATGCTGAAAGACTTGCCCAAGCTAATACAACTTTAGATATTTTATACGTATTATTAAATCACTTTCTCAAATTTTGGACTAATTTACACTCCCCACAATAGCATATAAGGGTTCCAATTTTCCACACCCATACCAACATGGTTATTATTTTTCTGTATTTACCAGATTCAATGACATCTCAATATTTTACTTTGCCTTTATTTGATTATTGAGATAGTTGAATGTTTTTTATGTGTTTATTGGCATTTGAATTTCTTTTGGGAAGAATTATTTCTTTATGCTATTAGCTTATATTTTCTCTATTGTGTTGTGTATATTTTTATTAATTTATAAGATCTCTGTCTCTATATATCTAAAAAGAAAATGGTATTATATATAATTCTTTTTTTATATAACCATTCTTTTTCCTTCCTTCCTTCTTTCCTTCCTATCTTTTTTCCTTCCTTCCTTTCCTTTTTCCTTCCTTCCTTTCTTCCCCCTCCCTCCCTCCCTCCATTCCTTCCTTCCTTCTTTCCTTCCTTTTCTCCTTCCTTCCTTCTCTTCTTCCTTCCTTCACTTTTTCCTTCCTTCCTTTCTTCCCTTTTTCCTCCCTCCTTCCCTCCCTCCCTCCTTCCCTCTCTCCCTTCCTTCCTTCCTTCCCTCCCTTTTTCTTTTCCTCCTCTTTTTTTTTTAAGAGATGGGTTCTTACTCTTTTGCCCAGGCTGGAGTGCAGTGGCACAATCACAGTTCACCACAGCCTCAACCTCCAAGGCCCAAGCAATCCTCCCACCTTAGCTTCCCAAATAGCTGGGGCCACAGGCATAAGCCACAATGTCCAGCTATTTTTTTTAAATTAGTTTTGTAGAGATGGGGTCTCTCTATGTTGCCCAGGTTGATCTCAAACTCCTGGGCTCAAACAGTCCTCCCCCTGCAGCCTCCTAAAGTGCTGGGCTAATAGGCATGGGCTGCCGTACCCAGCCTATGTGTTTCTTTTTTACATTTTTCTTTTTTATGTTTTGACATGTAGAAGTTGAATTTTTAAGTGGTTGTACCTATTAGTCTTTTTCTTTGTAATGGTTTCTGCCTTCAATATTATTTTTAGGAGAGCCTTCCCTACTACCCCAAGTATTAATAAATGTGCATATTATTTCTAATTATTTTTACTTTCTAACTTTAACCTGGCTGAAATGTATATTCTTACAAAGTATAAAGATTGAAATGTTTTTGTTATTTGAAACAACTCTCTAATTCTAATAACATTTGTTAAATAATCTACACTTTGCCAACAAATTTAATATTCCAGTTTTATCACATACTTCTGATATAATTGAGTCTCTTTCTGAACTTTCTTTTCTTTTCATTATTCTTTCTTTTATTCTGACACTAGTACTACTTTTAGGGATTTTTATTTGGCTACATTAAAATTATATATTATTTTGAAAAAAAATCACTGTAACCTACTTTATATTTTTATTATAGATATAATAAAACACTGGCAGTTTTCTAATAACACAAAATAGAGACTTTTTATTATTCTTATTTCATTTAGTTTTGAAAGTTATAATGCTTTGAATAATGAGAAGCTCAGCAACAGAACTTGGGTTCATCTCCAGTGACTCTAGCGGGCTTTCAGGTACACATTTTATATAGTATCCCTATCCTCAACTTTATCATTTTCTCCCTCCATTGCCTAATTTGATTATCTTTGAAAATCTTTTACATTGTGTTGACAGCTGCTAACCACCTTACATCCCGTTTTGAAATAACATGAATGGATGGATACTGGGCTTAATACCTAGGTGATGGGTTCATCTGTGCAACAGGATTTCACAGTGGGGAGGGTGTAGGGTTTGAGAGAAAGAGAGACACCAATGATAGTGATAAGATTCTGGCCTGAGCTAGAAATGTTACCATCATCTGACAGGGGCAAGGCTATGGGACGTGCAAGTTTGGAGGGGAAAGATTTGAAACACCAAGTGGAGATGTCATCTGTGTACTTAAATATGTGTATCTGGCATTCGAAGTGGAGATCTGAAATACAGATATCATTATGAGAGTTTTCAGTGTATAGACAGTCCTTAAAACTATGAGGCTAATGCAATCACTGAGGACTCTCTACCCCAATCATCAAGTCTCCATGGTCAGTCAACCTTGCTGCCCCTAATTCAAGAGGATCTCTCTCACACTTTGTCCTCCAAGAAACAGGCATTATGGAAGATGCTTCTAGGCAACGGAGGGAGATGCCACATGTCTTTATCAGTCCGCTTTCTGTTGGTACAGGTTTGTGGACGTGGAAATTTTATTGAGTATGAAATAGCAGACCCACCTTGTTTGAGAGCCAGTGATTTTCTGCAATTAAAGCTGCAGCTCTCTCAATTGTTTAATGCTCTTTCGATCTCTTTCCATTCACTGAATTCTCGAGCTAGTTATCAAAGCCAGAAATGTTTCAGAGTCATGGCTTTGGAGGGTAGAACCCTTTCTGTGAATGTCTGTGTCACAGAAAAAGGCTCTTTGTTCTTCAGTACTCCAACCATCAGTTTAATGGTTTCTATCTTGGCCATTTTTTCCACCCTGGTTTCTGATTCTAGACAAGTTAAAACACTAGGCTTTAGAGGAGGAGCATGACTAATCTTACCCCAGAAGAAGACATTTGCAAGATATATTACAGGAAAAGGGTTAATTTCCTTAACTTATATACAGAGTACTGCAAAGAATCAGAACAGAGACTACGCAGCAAAAGAAACAAAAGAAAAGAAGGTCAGTGTCATGTTCATGTGTAATAAATGCAATGGGAAGTCATGTCACCTGTCAAACTGACAAGTGGGGAGGGAGATCAAGGTACAGGAAGACCGTGAACAAGATATAGGTAATGTACGACTAGCATAACCTCTTTGGAGGGAATATGAAAAATGAAAATATTCATGCCATGTACTCTAGAATTTCCTCTCTTAGATATCTAAACACTTAAGTACAAAGATAGCTATTGCAAGAATTTTTAGCATTCATCATAATAGAAAAAATAGCAAACAACTGAAATACATATAAATAAGGAAAAAGCTTGCAAAATATACTGTATTCATTTGATATATTATACAACAGTTAAAAGAAATGAACTATTTCCACATGTATCGATATAAATGGATTCAAAGATATTACTGACTGAAAAAAGCAAGTTGCAGTAATACATGTATAAAATAATACATGTCAAATGCATGTTTTCCTAATCACACACAATTCCATCTGTTTTGTTCAGTGCAAAGTTTGTGTGTTAAAAATCATGTTTAAAAGTCTAAAATTATATCCACAAAACTCATTAACAGTGGTTACAGGGAATGGGCAAGGAAACTAGAATTTGGATAGTAGTCAAATGATTTCAGTTTTGTAGATATACTTTAAATTTTTAAAGAAAGAGTAATGAGTTATGTGTGCTCATGAAATTTAAAACTAAAAAGAGAATTGCTGAGGTAAATTAATATAGTAGAAAAGAAAAAATGAACACAAAAAGCCATTTGAAATGAAAATCCAACAGCATGAGCTGAGGTGGGTGAGAAACAAGAGGCCAAATGAAGGACAGCTAAGGTCCCAGCCTGGGTGGTGCGTGGTGCAGGTCCACAACACGGAGCTCAGTGGGCGGAGCCAGTTTGGCAAGGGAGCTTTCAGGAATGATGGATTTAAAGTAATAGAGAAAAAGTGCAGTAGAGTGAAAGTGAGGGAGGAAGATACTGGAGATATAAATTGTGGAGTTATCAGGAGGAGATAGGCCAAAACTATGAGAATGGATGAACCACCCTAAAGAGAATTAAAAGCAAACAAACAAAAACACGGAAGCCTAGATATTTACAAAATCTGCTTTGCTTTGGCCTTATCTATACATTTATAAGGTAAAAATGAATTCTTATTATGTACTTGACTTGCAAAAAATAGCCACTTAATTACAGGTATCCAACATGACAACAAGAGTATTGGAAGAATAGGGCAAAACATATCAACAGTGGTTATCTCAAGTGGTGGTAGTTTTGCTGTGGTAGGCTGTGTAGTATACATGTCAAGGTAACAGACTTTGCTTCATCCTTTGGAGGTGGCATTGGATAAATCGAGGCACTGCATGCCCTTCTCACATAGTGCTCATTAAACCATACGTTGTTTGCTTTCACTGGATATATTGTATACTTCTACAAATTTATTTTAAAGTCAGGATGGCACTATTGTTAAAAATATTCCAGATTAATTGATTGACTAAAATAATATATCACCACAGAGGATTACTAAATAACCATACAGTAAAACAATGCATATCCTCCCCATTACGTGGCATGACTGAACTGGGGTTTGAAAACCACTTGTCTGTCAAGAACATTTTTTCCAAAGTGTTTTTTAAACTTCCTGGAATTAAGTGGACACTTCATCACTTACAGCATCACAGCTTTGAATTATAAATGTGTATAAAAACTTGAATAGGGGCCTGACACTGTGGCTCACGCCTGCAATCCCATCACCTTGAGAGGCCGAGGTGGGCGGATCACCTGAGGTCATGAGTTCAAGACCAGCCTGGCCAACATGATGAAACCCTGTCTCTACTAAAAATACAAAAATTAGCCTAGTGTGGTGGCTAGGTGTAGTAGCTGCAATCCCAGCTACTCAGGAGACTGAGGCAGGAGAATCACTTGAACTTGAGAGGTGGAGGTTGCAGTCAGCCAAAATTGTGCCATTGCACTCCAGCCTGGGTGAAAGAGTGAGACTAGGTCTCAAAAAATAAAGTAAAATGAAAACTTGGATAATGAACAAAAATGTGGGCAGCTGCTTGTTCTGAATTTTATTTAAGAGTCAACTTAAACCCATCCCTATATTACTTTGGCACTTGATCTGTCCATCAAGGAGGACAGGTATTTGCTTCTAAATGGGTAGACTTCTAGGGTGAACATTTGACAGGAAAGCAAATGTGGAGCTGAAGTTGAGCCTACAGGAGAGGATACAGCAGTCTGGATGTGACACTTTGCAGGGACAGTAGGATACATGACTTGTTATGAGGACCAACAGAGATGTCATGAAGGAAATGACAGGTAAAGAAGGTAAACACTAGAGGGCTAACACTAAATGTAAAGTTCTCTGGGGGTAATAGAGCAAAAACAAGTCATTTTGGCTGTCTGCTCTACATCACCCACTCACATCATGTACTGTCTCATTAATCCATTTTGGTATCGTAATTCTTGGAATGAAACACAATTAGAGCAAAGATGGTTCCATTAAATCATAGGTGAGTAAAAGCCTTCAGACTGTTGGATAAAATTTTGAAATAATGAGCCTTCCTCCACATGTATACATGTGTATGTTCGGGGGACTTATAAAAATAATCTCTTCATTCTGTTTTACATTTTTAAAATAAAATGGAGAATCACTACATCACAAACTCACAGTACTATGGAAACTTCTAGCAATGCCCAGTGTCTTTCATGGATGACTTCATCATGGGGAAAAGGGGTGAGGTTAAATTATTCACTTTAGAAATATAGTGTTCAATATTAATTCCACCAAAATAGAACGAGAACATAGTCAATACTTGTGTGAATTAAGAAATTCGCTTTTATACTTTGATAAAATGAAAATGAAAGTTGTTTCTCGGTTTTAAAATATCAAAGACTCATGTGAGAGAGATTAAGAGGGCTGGTTTGTCTCTTTCTGTGTTAGTATCTGCATGTAATGGTTATTCTCATTTATTCCAGAGGGATTTCAGCTTTTCAGTTCTTCAGACTTTATCTTCTTACCTTCTAATACTGCTATTTTGTAAGAGAAAGGAAAAGCTCATAGGAGCCTTCCTAGAAGAGATAATTGTACAGGGTTCCCTGGTCTCCCTCTTCAGCAGGTAATGGTTAATTAGTTTGTGCACTTGCAGTTTGGTCTCCTGAGGAGAGAAATTAAATTTCTTCCTTTTAGCCTAGAAGAGCATAGATATTTTGGGAATATTTTTATCTTATTTAGACTTCAGGGTAATGCTTTGAGCCTCTTTTGAGAGAAATGGAATGAGAACAGCCTAAGCTCAGAGAACGATAGGTCATTTGCTGAGTGTGCCAGTCATATAGTAACAGGAAGTACCTGAAGTGTGGTGCCTTATTTAATTGTGCTTGCTGACTTTAACACTGCACTCTAGATATAGTTACATTTTTACATCCTTGTTCATTTGAGTGAAAAAGAGAGGCAGTGTGCTGTAGTTGAGAGAACACCCATTTCTGAGGTCCAAACACAGTTCTACCACTCATTAAATGCACAGCCTTAGAATAGGTACCTACATTCCGAGTCTCATTGTTCTCGTATGAAAAATAAGGATATTACTACATGCTTTAAGGATAATTAGAAATACTGTGTTTTCAACATTGAATATAATATAGGCCACATAGTTAATTTTCAGTAAGTGATAGAATTTCATTGTTACTGTTATTGAAATTTACCTAATTTATCTGTCCCTTAGGTGTTTCCTCCATAATATAAAAATAAACAGGATATTTTTTGTAGAAAAGCCTAATACCCTTAAATAATAAAGCATGTATTATGACCACATTAGTGCCCACAGCAGTTGAATAATTTTAAATGAAACAGATTTATTACAAGGTTTTCTTGGGGAGGCCTCAATGTAGTGATTTGTAAAATAGGAATGGCATAGATAACAGAGTGTGAATTAAATGGCATAAGTAGAAATGTTTTGCAAATTATAGAAGATTTTACAAATGTCGAATTGGTTCTGGAAAGCACTTTAGAGCTCATCTAAATTCCTTATGTTAAGGATGAGAAAAGTGAGAATTAGAGAACTGATGACTTATCCAAGGGCACGCAATTAGTGAATGGCAGAGCAAAAGCCCAGATTTAGTGGCTGTTCCAGAGTGGCTATTCCATCTACTGTGGTTGCTTAATGTGTATCCATTGTCATGTTTTAATGGGCCATTTGGTATCCTTCTAGTTCTCTAATACTCCATTGCTATAGCTACCATTCAGGGGCAGAATGTGTAAAATCAGAATGAAATAGTGCTGCCAACTGACACTCAAGAGGGCCTGATTCTGTGTTAGAGAAATGAGGGAGATTTGGGATTCCCATATCTTGCCACATCACCTGTTTCCCCTGAACTAGCTCCAGTTTGCAAAGCCCTACATGTTGACTGATACATGAATTAGAGGTATTTTGAAGCTAAAGCTCTAGGATTTTGTCGTTTTATTCAGAAGAAAAAGTTGATCCCAAACCTAGGCAGCCATTCTGTAGATATAGTTATAGATGTAGATTTGTGCTACTGGAAAACATGTAAAAATAACTCTCCAATTATACCATCTTTGAATTAAAGGAACAACTCTGCTTCCCCCGAAATAGTTAGCAACTTAAATCTCATCAGGTTTCTTGATATTATATCAGTGAGTAAGCAGTCATGAGAAGGCAAGATAGACCTGCTTACCCAGAACTGCCTTCACAAACTATAGAAATGGAAACTCACTTGACCACATACTTGCCAATCTGAGGACAGCTTTAGTATTTAGTTAATCTTTATGTTTGTTCCTGGAAGCTAGTACAGAATTCATATGTGTTTGTTGGACTAAAGAATTCTAACAGATATTATGTGGATCTAGACTGAAAGGTGGAACCACATTTCTTCTGTTATTGAAAAACTGAAGCAAGACTGAAATAGCCAGAGAAATCAGAAATTGTAAGCCACATTAATGATCAAGCCCTCTATTCTGATTTTGTGTTTGTGTATGAGTGATAAGTACACATGCAGACACTATATCTAGTATTGATTTACATATACATATTGCATAATATAGAATATATTTGTTTTAATATCAAAAGGTAGTTTTTAAGATAAACAATTTGTCAAAAATCAGTGAGATAGTTGATAAGAGTGACAAAAGGATTCAATATGAATTGCCTCAGATATCAGGTATTGTGCAGAATTTAAGTTTTGTCACTGTAGAGAAGTACTTACAAAATGGAAAGAGAAAATTCTCTTAAAAAAAACCTTAAAAGGAATATTTGGAAAATATTTATATTATAAACTCAAATATAGACTCAAATATAATTAACTTAGTTGACCCTGAAGAACTGGAATAAACTGGTTTTCTCTAACACATTCTCACATGATGTGTCTAGTATCAGTGGCTTGTAGAATAGGGCTTTCTTTATTAAATCTAGGTGTTTATTACATATATAATAGGGCTCTTCGCAACAGTGCCTGAAATGGCTTTAATTATTTCATTTTTATTGGCTTCATATTATAATTGCTTAAGGCTTTTCACAGGTAAACTCTGTCATAAAGGTGGGTTAATTAAAATGTGGTAGAAAAGGACATACATTCTATTATCTTTACCTTTTAGACTATTTGGTGCCACAGAATATCACAGAATCATAGACTTCCAGAAATTTGTAAAATATTAGATATAGAGAAATAATGTGGTCCAAACCTTTTTCTGTACAAATGAGAAGAATGAGGCTCAGAGAGTGGTTGCTAAAGGGGAGCTAACAGCAAATAGTACTAGGGCTCCTGGGTTGACAATCCTCACTGCTACACTAAGCTGTTTTTCTCTGCATTTGCTTTCAGTAGTGGCTATTAGCTACAAAATACGCAGTTCCCTCTGATTCAGAAATTACTAAAACTAATAATATTTTATGATGAACAGGATTTCATTATATTTGTGTGATTTTTTTTAGAGTATGGAGTATAAGTCATAATAATAGATAAAATAATCAAAGAATTGAAAAATAATGAGATTCTACTTTATGAAGATACAAATCTAAAACCAGACATATCACATTTCTGGTTTTGGTTTCCAATGATATTATCAAAATCTCTATCTGTACATCACATTTAAGAGCCCATTACAAGCTCTGATATAGATTAGGCTTCCCACTGCATAGGTGGCAAAGGACAGACAGCTTTTCATGATGCATATGTTGGAGAAAGCTGTGATTTTTGTGGGTGTTTTCTTCCCATATGTCATAAGAATATCCTCAAATTAAACATTTTTGTTGTGTGTCACAAAACTATGTGTCAGTTTGTGGTAGAACATTTCATTTTACATCTTAAACATTCCTAACTTTAGATAAACACAAACTAAAATCAGATTCTTTATCACAACGTAAACTGTTTTACTGCCAAAATTGTTATTGCTTCAGAATTGAACAATTCTCATGCATTGCAAACTGGACATATTTTTTTTCTTTTTTTGCATTTCTGACAGATTATTTTTGTGGAAAGTTGGTTGTATCCAGAGTATTTAACACTTGGTTGTTGATCATTAATTGTAGACATGGAAATTATAATGGAAAAAGATAGCAATAAGCAAAAATGAAACATTTATCTCATTTTCATATATACTGGAGTGGAAATGTGTCTCCCATATACTACATGCCTTTGTAGGCACTTGGTATTATACCTCACCAATCTATGTTTTATATTACTTGATGCATTATTTATTTCTTTTCTGTTGGAGACAGCCAATTCAGGATAATAAAAATCCCTGAAAAGAGGAAAATTTTAGAAGTGTGATCAAGAGTAAAATGATCTTTAGAACCAAAGGAGGACAAAATTCAGCAAAAATCTAAGCTGTAACCACAATGGTAACATCCCACAATCAGTTACCACCCCTCTTTTACAGCTCCAGGGCCACCATGTTATTGAGAAAGGCCAGTAGCCCAGCAAAATATTAAGGTTTTGTTTTTGTAGCCTTTTCCAATGTTTAGTCACTATTTATTGGCTAACAAATTTATTGAGATATAATTCTTATACCACAGAATTCACCAATTTGAAGGTTATGATTCAGTGGTTTATAATCTGTTCACCGAGTTGTACAACCATCACCACAATCAAATTTAGACAAGTTTCATCACCTCAGAAAGAAACCTATACCCTTTGGCTATCATTCCCCAATCCTCCCTACCCACTCCTGTTCCCTGCAGCTGTAAGCAACAACTAATCTGTTTTCTGTGTGTAGTATTCCCTTTGCTGGATATCTCATATAATGGAATTATGTAATGTGTTATCTTTTATGACTAGTTTCTTTCACTTACTATGTTTCTAAGGTTCATCCAGGTTGTGACATCTATCAGTACTTCATGCCTTTTCATGGCTGAAAACATGGCTGAATAACATTCTATGGTATGGATATACCATATTTTGTTAGTTCATTCATTAGTTGAAGGACAGTTTGGATTTCTCCCCCTGTTTGGATTTATCAACACCCATTTACATAGTTTTGTACAAATACATTTTTTTTATTTTTAATTATTTTTAGTGTAAACATATAGTAGTAGAATTGCTGGATTGCTTAGCCAGTTTAGATTTTAAAATAAAATTTATTATTAAATTGAATTAGATTCTTATATTGTCAGAGTGTTGTCTTGACTGCTGTAATGTACAACAAGATCCTTCTTTAGAGTTGATTCTCAGGTCATAGACAAGATTACATTCCTTCTTTGCCTCAATTCTAGATTAAATGATTCCAATTCTCCAGATATTTCAGATTTTTAAAAGCTATTGCTCTTGTCATTTATTTTAGCCCAAAATTGCACTAATATCTCCATTATATGTTTTTACACTTCTGATAAACCTTCCACTGTTAGAATTATGGTGTCCATTTATTGACCATTTTACAATCATGTGAGATAAATATTATTATCCCATTATTACAGGTGAGGGAACTTCAGTTCAAAGAAATTAGGTGACTCATTCAAGGCCTACAGCTAAATGCATGGCAGAAATGTATTAGAAAAAGGCCATATGTCTCAGAAACCTGAGTTCTTCTCACACACCAGGCAATTTCATATTAAAAGTGCTTGACTAGTGACACCAAATAAAATAATTTATCCACAACTCTATGTGATTGCTTCAACCTTTCATGTCAACATAGACACACTCAGCAGTGAACATGAAAAGCTTAAGGATAAAATCTCAAATATCTGTAAATAATTGAATACCTAATACTATACATTAAATAGCATAAAATGATGACTTTCAAAGTCCTTTTATCACAATCCAAAATAAGAAATATGTTTCATATCAAAACCAAGAACACTACTTATAAACAAAAGTTTCAATCATGGATGTGTATTCCATGCAGATTTCAGGACCTATAGATCTCTAACCACAATTTTTAAAAACACTGACATAGAGTATCTGAGGCAAACTGTATTTTAAATTCCAGACTGACCTGAAAGTTACTGTGAAAATAGCTAGGAACTATGAGAATCCTTTCCATTGCCATAAGAGCACGAAGCTGCTGAGTAAAAAATAGCAGGCAAATTGGAGAAACAGCAGTGTACAGAGGGCTACAGCTATGATTTTTCAGAGCTAAATGAGCTCCCAGCAAAGAGAGCATATAGAGAGACAGAGAGCTGCAGTGCCACACAATTGAACAGTTCCGGAGTACTCAATACCTCGTTGTGGGCAATTTGTAGAACATATTCAGGGGAATTAAAACCACTTTAGAAATATGGCTGAGATTCTATTTTCAAATGACTGCAGAGTTAGAGACAAAGAATTGCAGAATTCTTTGCAATTTATGATACAGGCCTTGATATAAGAAAATAGCTTTCTAGTATATCAGTGTAGGACTGCAACAAGCAGAGAGTAGAGCAATAGTTAAGAATAAAAGCATAATACTAATGCTAGTCTTGATAAGCTGCTGGCCACATTTTTTACAAGATTTCCATAATTTTTAGGAAGAGTGGATTAAATATTTTGGCCTAATGATATATATGTTACCTGTGATTTGTTATGACTCAAATAGTATTTATAATTTTATTAGAATTCTCAGCCCATAGTAATCATTTGCTCATCCCAGTCTTTCTATTGCCTTCACAAAATCCTAAGTTAAAAAAAAAAATCAATGTATTTTTAGAGATGGCTATTTTAGGTGGGATGGTCACAAATGACAGTTTCCAAAAACTAGGGCACATGAGATCAGCAGATCAGCAACACCGCTTGTATAAGATCAGCAGATCAGCAACACCCCTTGTATAATATTTGTTTAGTGAGAATTATTCTTGCTTGACTCTGTACTATGTCCACATGAGTGAGGCCACCACCTTACTCAATAATGGCAGGATCAAATAAAATGGCACCATTACCAGATCTCCTTCTTGGAGAGCTTTCTTAACTTTCCTCCCGACAGGAAACACGGATTTTACACAAGTGTAGTTTCCAGCATATAGGTCATCAGGATTTTAATAAAGAGGACTTTTCAAACATGTTTCTTATTAAGATAACCAATTCTAGTTCTTTGTCAGTATCAGGCAGATGTAATCTTTCGTGTTATTTCTCAGCTTTCCTACCTCCACTTACAACTTTATATATGTCAAAATTAGAGCCACAGAATGATGCAGTGGAAGGACCCAGGCCCAAGAGTCAGAAGACACAGATAAATGCCAACTCTGTCTTCTTTACTATAGTCTTAGATTGTCTTCTATTGAAAAGTGGTATTAGGAAATTCAGCAATCTTTTTGAAAGCCTCAGTTTTCTCCTGTGTAAAACATGAAAAGCGTTACTATCCTGGCATCCATCATGGGACTGTTGTGAGAGCTGAATGAAATAAAGGAGGTGGAAGTTCTGTGTAAGCTATTACTATATAAATGTAAATGTGAAGGGAACCTCATTAGGCAGCCTCTTCCTTTGCACTTGTGATCCTTACATGCTGGTCATCTAAATATTTCTATCCAGCATAATAACAAATTGTTAGAACTGCTTTCTTTGCCTGTTTGTTCATATCCAATATTTACCAGCCAGTTGCCTCTATATGTGATTCTTAGCTCTTTGGCTTTCTGGCTCTCAAATCACATCTTCTTTCCCTTGAAGTTCAAATTGTCCTCATCGGGAGGTTTTACTATTGTGAAATGCAAGAGACTGTCATCACATAGATGCAGGCAGCTGAGAAACACATAGCTAAGGAGTGAGATGTAAACATTTCTTCAAACTGAAGTCTTCAAAAGAAAAAGTTCTTTTTCAAATCACATAGAACAAAAACTACTGCAATTTTGAATAATTTAAAATTTCTATGGCTTAATTGCGTTATCACAATTAAAACAACACAATGAGAAACCTTCTATAGAAAAAAAATTGCCAGAAAAGAAATAATTAAAATAATTACTATGTCTAAGAAGAAATTTCCTGAATGGAATGTATTTTTATACTAAAAAATCTTAAATTATTATAATCTATAGTAATCATTTTCTTCATATTGCAAATACATAATAAGTATTATGTTCCTAAATTGATCATGGCCTCTTTGGATAAAGGAAAGGTAGATCCCAAAGACAGGGAAACTTTAATATACTGATGCCAAGCGTGCCATGATAATTGTTCAGCTGTCCCCATGTTGTTATATTTGATTATAAAGCTCACCAAAGGTGGCAAGAATTTGCTCCACTGGAAGTGGGAACTTTCAGAGGATTTGGGAGTTTGACTACTTATCAAAAGCAAGAGGCACTGTTGGTAACTGAGTATGCAATTGTGTATTTTGATACTGTCACTTTGTAAGGAATTTTACATAGATTACTGTAATTTTCATTCACTTGTGTTCTGGGGAAAGACTATGCACATTTGTACACCTGCAATACCACATGTAGTACCACACTGGGTACAGCAACAATGCTTCAGAGCAGAGAAATAAAGGCCCAAACAGGAAATCTAAAAGGAGTGTCCTCAGATGTCATAGATTTAGGGAGATAACTAGTCAAGGCCAAGTGTAAGCAGATTGGGGAATATCAGTGAGCATAAGGAGATACCAAAAAGAAAAGGCAGGAAGCCTACACAGGCAGGAAATGGAGACAGGTATGTTTGGTGCTTGGTATATGATGTCCACAAAGATAGATAGGAAGAGGAGTAGGGAAGCAAATAGAATGTAAATCTGGGAAAGTCATAGGCAAGGAAGAGTAAGCCTTTCAGGGCTACACCCTTTAAACAGGTTACAACACCAGATTTAAGGGCAAATATATTCTCTGTCCTGCTGGTTATAGTCTTAAGAACTCACAAGAGTGTGTGAAGTAATAAGAGGATGCACACTACAGTGTGTACAGTGGAAAGAGAACACTAGTTCTTCTAGACATCTTGTATTCAAGTCAAGTTTTCCTTCCTTTTGGCAAAGCACCTACTTCCCTACTCCCTCCACCCCAGTGCTTTGGCACTGGATGGCAATGTGGGATATATTGTCCCCAAAGCCTCTCAGTAGAGCAAAGAAAGAAGCACCAACATGTGTTATTTTCTGCATCACTGGGGAAAAGTAATAATTGCTTCATTTATTGAGAATTCTTTTGGATATTTTTGCTGTGTAACAAACTACCCCAAACTTGGTGGCTTCAAAAAAGAAAACTCTTCTTATTTCTTATGAGTTTGCAGATTCTGTAAGCACAGCTGGGTGATTTTTCTCTTCTGCATTGTGTTGGCTAAGGCTGCAGTTCTCTTGAGGGTTTGGCTGGCTTGGAGTGCCCATGGTGCTGACCCACATGGTTGGTGATTGGTACCGATTGTCAGCTGAGGGCTCAGAGGGAATTGTCAACACGAGTGCCTTGTGTCTCCTCAGGTGCCCATTGTAAGTGGTGTGGGTTTAACATGGCTTGATGGCTGGGTTCAAAAAAGAAATGTTCCCAGCATGAGAATGAAAGCTGAAGATATGTTAAGGCCCAGCCTTGGAAGTTACACAGTGACATTCCTGCAATACTCTTTTAGTCAAGGCAAGTCTCAGGAGAGAGTTGCAAAGAATTTGAAGCCATCTTTATTTCACTACATTTTTATTTTATTTTTCCAGGCACTCTGGTAGGTACTTTGTACGTTTATCTTCTGTAAACCTCAGAACAAGGTTAACAGAGAAAGTTAAACATTATATATGCAGTTTGTCATTTAAGAAACTTGATGCTCAGAGATATTAATTTTTGGAGTTAATAAGTGAATTTGATGGAATTTAAGTATAACCCTATCTTCATAGTGCCAATAAGCCATAGAGAAATATTACAAGGATAACAGGTTATGCATTTATTAGGTCAACTGGATGGCTCTGTTGGCAGAGACTGTTGGTTGTATCCTCCCTTCCCCATTCCTGTCACCTTAAAACCAAGATTTTTTTTTAAGCTTATAAGGCTAAGTTGATTAAATTGTTTCAAAATTTCATTGGTATAATTTTCTGTACTAGCTTGCTTTCCTCCTCCTAGTTCTTCCAAAGAAATGGGTGTGTTGAGTTCTTGCCACTCAAGGAATTACAAAGGGAGATTAGGGCAAATTATATGCCTCCAAGTTTTTCAATTATGTCCAGTTCTGGCCTGATCAAATACACTTCATTGAAAGAAACCTATGGGGGAATGTGCTTAGCTGAATTGAAAGTAACTATTATCACAACTAAATTTAATCCAAATGAATTGTACTGTAAAATATGTATAGACATCCAACACTTTAATTCTCTGAAAAAATTATACCCTTAAACTCATTCGTTACAATTTTCTTTTAGTACTTGGTTTCAGATTCTGTTATTTAAGGCTATAGAAATGATGTGAAGAAAGGAGCATTCAATCAAAAGTAGTTTTGTCTATATAAACAGCTGGTTGAATGGGTTTCTTTTCTGCTTGTGTTTACTTTTCTACCAAATAGATCAATTGTGTGACTATGGCTTATGAAAAAGAGATATTGAAAATTTGGAACTGTTTGAAGTTTTGAAACTCATTTTTAAGTAAGGATTAAAAAACTGGTATGATCTAGTTTAACCACAGAAGAAAAGACTGGGGAAAACTTAAGGTGTTCTCACTTCTAGGAAGAACTTCTATGCTCTATTGAAAGAAAGATAAATACAAATGTCTTCCAAGGACAGTTATGGGGTGGGTAGACTTCTTTACAGGTAATTTTGCCAAGAACTTTGACTCTGAAATAAGGATTTTGAAATAAGAACTTTAGACTTTGAAATAAGGATGTAGAGTCTTTTACCATAAGCTCCTTTTTAAAGGAGCTCCTTTTAAGCAATGAAGAGTCTCAGTTTGTAGCATTTAGGGGATAGATTCTACATGAAGGTGTGGAGATGGAATAGTTGACCTATAAAGGTCCTGTAGGTTATGATTTTATGAAATGCTTGGTATGTATCCCTGGGTTTATGATTAGAAATATGAAACCCCCAAAAAAGTTAATTAGCTTTAGCAAAGTTATTGACTGAATTAACAAGAAGAAAATAGATTATTTGAAGATGATTATTTTTCTTCTTACAGTTGGTAGGTTCTACCTGAAAAGGGACAAGGAAAAAAGAAACAAAAAGAGAAGAAAGCCAAGATGATCTAACTGCATTGCAATAAGTCTTGCATTCTCAGAAATGTAATACTGTTGTTTTCCTTTTTTGCTGGGTCATAGTTCAGTATAAATATTCATCAAGCTTTGGCTTTTGGAGTCCTCTCCTGGGTCTTTTGTTTTATGCAAGAAGAATATGTAGTATTGTGGAGTAGGTTTTCTGGGTCACGACTTCTGCCTACCTGCAATTAGTCAGAACTCAATCATATGATGCCACCTTATTACTTAAAAACTTACTGCTAGTGCATATAACTTAGCTGTATGCCCAGGAGAACTGAGTATGAGAAAGAGTGTGTGTGTGTGTGTGTGTGTGTGTGTGTGTGTGTGTGTGTGTGTGTGTGTGAGAGAGAGAGAGAGAGAGAGAGTGTGTGTGTGTATGTGTGCATACACGCAGGTAAGAAAAAGGAACAAAGGTAAGAATATATCCATATGTATTTTAAAGCACTTGTTAAGCATGAGTTTTGGCACTACCAGGGTAATACTATACAATGCGTTAGTGCTTCAAGCATAAGACCTTTTTTTTAATCCTTTAAAAAATATACTTCGAGAACAAATGTTGAATTCTTAGTGCAGGCTTCTGTAATTTCACTTGAAAATCAAACTTGCTGAAAATTCTTCTAGAAACTCTTAGGGCTGAGCAATGAAAGAGTGTAATTTTTAGCAAGTGCCAACAATTTCCATGTGAATGAGGCCTTTATTAAACATATTTTAACACTCCTGTGGATTAATAAAGTGTTAGCAGAAAAAGACATGTTGAGCTTAGTGCAATTATCCTTCCATCCCAATTATACTGCGACATTAAATCTTGTGACATTTAATAAGAAAGGCCATTTCACCCATGGCTACCTCTAGTGCAGACGATTTATGCAACAGTGTTCCCATAGACAAAATTATGAAAAGAAGGCATTCCAACATGCTATGTCTAACTGCCCATGTAAATTAAATAAGGTGTAGCAGAATATATAAATTGTTAATATTATGATTACTTGGTACCTGAAACAAAAGAAAGATGAATTAACAATCTTGGCTTTTAATCCATTACAAAATTAAATAAACATAAGTGGTTAATAAGATAAAGAGTTGCTTAGTAAATAGGGAATTAGAAAACAATTTCTGCCCCATGGGAGGCAGTTTAGTTTTTGTCATAATACATATTCATCTGGCATATTTGGCCTATAGCATAACTTAGTATTTGTTGAGATTTAAATTTATTTGATGTTAGAGGTATAAAATGCCTTACCTTTGAGAATTTAAAACTCTTGTATTTAAGATTAAATTCTTAATCTTTTAAATTTAGGTGTTTCAATACCTCAAGTGTGTGTGTGTGTGTGTGTGTGTGTGTGTGTGTGTGTGTCTGTACTTTGTCAATAGTTGTATAACATATTTTCTTCCAAAGAGTTGGTATGTTTAACACTGGTTTTGAATTTACTAGGATTTTCCTGTTAAGCTATTTGTTTGTCAAAGGAAGTTCTGATCCAATATTTGTTAAGGTACGTATTTACTTTTATTCCTGACCTTCACACTGTTGACATGATGGAAAAGCCATCAAATGTGACAGAAAGTAAATCAGCAAACCATACATTTGGAGTGCTACATTAAATCTTGAGTGACCAAGAGGAACAATTGTTTTTGGTTTTAAATACAGAAACACAAAGTGTTCAAGAGAACTAGCTTCCTTACCAAATAGCCATATTTTTTGGTAAGCTGAGAGGTTTGTATTACAATACTATGACCTCTAGACTGATTTTGTCTCATCTGTCTGGTGAAAGTCTCTCATTGACTCAGTGATGAGATCAGCTCCTAAGGACTCTGGAATATTTTATCATTAGAGAAACAAATATTATACTTATTGATGTATCAGTCACTCATTTCCATTATAAATGTTGCTTCTTGAAAATAGGACCCATGACTTACTTATGTTTATAACCTGTTGGCAACTTTCTGATCAATTGTTGATGTAGTCAGAACTTCACCAACTGTCATAATCATATAAATATTTTTGGATATTTAAGCTGTATAGAAACACAGACCAATAATAATGTATTTGTTCTGTGTTTTCATGACAGATTTAGAGGGAAACCCTAAAGAAGGAAAACTTTAACTCCCAACTGGGGATAGTCTTTACCAATGTGACCATTTTTACTGTTCCAGCCAGTAATGTGGAGGAAATTATGTCAGTTTGGGTCCTATTGGCTACAAATAACGGAAAAGCCATCTTAAGCTGATTTAGGCAATAAGGAAGCAGAGCATAAGGTAGGGTAGGACCAGTGGCTCAATAATGTCCTCAAGGCTCTACGATTTCTCTCTCTTCCACTCTACTACCCAGAACGTCATCCTCATCCTGAGACTGGTTCCCCTGTGATTTAGGACAACTTCCAGTGGCTATTACATTCTGCATTGTTCAAGTCAAGGAGGAGGTAGAGAGCTTAACTTCAGCTGATCTCTCCTAAGAGCTAGGAAGAACTTTCTTAGAGGTTATCAGCAACTATCCCCTATATCTCATGGTCCATTATTGTGTTACAGACTGTGATTGAGCTCATCACTGGCAAAGAGGATGGACTGCTCAAAGGCATATCACATAAGGTCAATTCCCCTAACTGAATTTTTGCTTCCACATGGAAGTGAATGGGGATGATTGTTGCATTATCCACCACCATGTTTACCACAGGGGTGTAAGTGCAAGGAAATAAGCAGGGAGAGAATAAAGAAATAGATGTGGAGCGAAGGTATTGTGGGGCTAATGGGACCACCCTTTTGCTAGAGAGAAATAGAAAAAATACAAACCAAGCAAAAGAGTGGAGTTAAGAGAAGAAAGAACAATCAAAGACAGATAAGTATATTTCATTTAAAAATATATAGTGCTAAACTTTTGCAAAAAAATATTTTATTTTTTTAGAGAAAAATGAGGATATAATTAAAGAGGACAAAAGAAAAATGAGATGGGTAGTGCTATCTTTTAGGGAATGTTAACTCATGATTCAGGATAAAGGTCAGATGTAGGAAAGACTAATCTATTGCTCCTGCTTGAATGCATGTATTTTGTACGTATGGAAAGATTTGATCACACAAATGTCGACAAATTGGATGGCTTGCTTGAAGCAGGCAGAGCACAGTTAATGAGAAATTTAACCGTACTTAAAATCAATGGCCTTATCTTGTAATAGGCTGTAATAAGCCTTCTCTTATGCACATTGGAAACATATTTCTTGTAGAAAACCTGTCTCCATATCCCTTTCTGAATTTCTATTTCTAGGGGAGATTTACCATTTCACAATCAAAATTGTGTGCAGTATAGTTTCAACATGTACACTGTTGCTATCCAAACATTTCAATACAGAGACCTAGAAGACTGACAAATTCCCCTGCTTAAAGTAGAACTCTCACAAAGGCAGGCTATTGTTAAATATTGATAACCATAATATTTACTCTAATGGCATTTCAAGCAGGAAATACGAACCACACCTGGTAGTGGTAATTATTCCAAAATGTCTGCCTCCTTAACAAGTGTAATCCTGAACAAACTCAGTTCTCAAATCTAGAGTAAGAAACAGGTATCTGTGTTTGGAACAAGTGTGTATGTCTAGTAATGTCTAACCAAAAAGGAAACCACATAGAATCTAACAACCAAACCTGTCATAAGCCAAGCAAACTATATGGTATCAGGAGTTATAGAACCAACCTTAGAGGAAAAGTTGTTTGGGGAATAATTCAGGAAATTCTCTTCCTGGTTTATTTGTACAAAAAAAAAGAGAGAGAAAATCCAAACAACGAAAACACTTGGACACACAGAGGGGAACAGCAGTAGATACAAGAGCCTACTTGAGGGTAAAGGGTGGTGGGAGGGAGAGGATGAAAAACTACCTATTATTACTTAGGTAATGACTAATCTCTATACCAAACCCCCATGACACACAATTTACCTACATAACAAACCTGCACAGGTACCCCTGAACCTAAAATAAAAGTTAAAAAATAAAAGCCTACTATCAAGAATGCAATTATCTGATTTTTATTAATTTTAATTTTTGATATTAATTGAGTTTGTTCTATAAGTTGCTTCACCAATCATATGGCTATATAGAATAATTCTAGGCATATGTACACTTTCCCAAAATATGTTTGTTTTAAATAATTGAGCTTTTTACAATATAATATTTTATACTTGTTAAAGTATAGCAAACTGCCCTTTCTTAAGGTTACCTGGAGCCCTTTGTCATTTTCTTTCATTTGCTCAAAATTCTACCTCTGGCCAAATCTAGATTGTATGTTGGAGTTTCAATTATGAAAGTGTTGAAAAGGCACAAAAAGTCCTTTTTGCATTAAACACAAAAGCCAGCTATCACCTGGCAAGATAGCTGGTTTCTATAGAAACATATGTATAAAGGTTATTTTGGTGTAAATAGACATTGCCAGGGAGTTGTAGTTAAGAAATGATGTCCTTGCATTGCCCAGTAAAAGGGGTATGTCTGTGAGTATTTCTGTGTATCAAGCAATTTCTAAGGAAGAGCAGTGCCCTGGGGTCACATAGTTACATCTCAGCCAATATCCACCCTTAGTTCTCTCCTCCTCTGTCGATATGATGGTAAAAGTACAGGAGCACATTACTTTTAGCCTTAAGGATGACTTTGCCTTATGAAAAAATTTTTTTGCTTCTCAAGTTTAAGCAGAAACATTTCAGATATCCAGACTCAAACCTCATTTACAATCTGAGAAATAAAATTCCATCATATTTCTTCTCCAGTGGAAAAGAATATCTAACAGATTGTTTAATTTGAGAAAGAGAACAAGTGGCCTGTTGATGAATTGCTTTAGTTCTTAACATTACTGGCAGACAGCTGATGAAAATGTCTTCATATATAATCATTAACAGTAGGACTTTTTCAGAGGGTTGGTGATAGCCTGTGGATAAACAAAGAAATTAACTTACTTTATTCTAAAGCAGTACACAGATCCATTTTTCATTGTTAAAAGGCAGTTAAGAAAATCACCAATTTCTTTGAATGATCTAGTTTGTAGCTTTTATCACTAGATGGTTAATTTATGAATAGTGGACCTAAAAAATTCAATATTTTCCCCCTGTGGTAATATATTTTCAGTAAATTAGACATTAACATTTTTAAATCTTTTGCCTGAAACCAGGAGTCAAATGGTTTTAGCAGACATTATTAGGGTATTATTGTTGTTGTTATTATTATTATTATTATTATTATTATTATTATTTTGTAGCATGCTTCCTACTACAGCTTGGTCACTGCACTTTCACATTATGTATCAGCATAGAATTCCGTAATACAGCTGCCCAGTTCTCTGGTAATCCTGTATGTTGTAATTTCCTTTAAAACATTGAATACACTGAGCTCTATGCTTGCTTTTCATAGGATAGGTGATTGAGGTTTCTTCGTGTCTTGAACTCTGATATCCAGAATTCCAACTTTTTTTTCATTTGTTTTTTAAAAATATGATTTTTTTTGCTATTTTCCAGATATTTTATAATTACTTATGTGTGGGCTTTAACAATGGAATTTTTTTTTTAATTTATATTAAAATTTTTTTAGATTCCATTTAAAGAATATCCTTTTTACATTGAAGAATAATATGTTAGTACTGATAATAATGCCAGAATCTAACCATGGATCATGAGAGAAGACTTAGTAGCTTGAGCAATTCTAAACCTTTCTACAACAGCTTCTGTTTTTGTTCATCTTATTTAGAAAACAAGATCGAAATAATTGTCCTGATGAAGCATTTGTCAAAATTGATTGCTATTGCTAAGTTGTGTTATTAGAAATCCATATTGTGTGTCAAAAGTAAGTGTAGTGTTTTTGTCAGTGTATCCTATTCTATGTCCATTTTTTAAAAGAAGTTACCATTCAGGGGAGACTACTGGAAGATTAAACAATGTTCAGTACCGAAAAAGCTTTGTATTAGTTGGTCCCTACTTCTATCACAACTCAGAATTAGAAAGTGTTTAATCAGGAGACCCATAAGGAATCAAGAGACTCATAGACAAGAAAAAATGTAATCAGCATATGTGAAAAAAGTAGACAGTTGTGCATCTGGCATTTTCCTCAAAAGAGAAGCAATAGATTATCACAGGATTTTTTTATGGTATAAGAAATGTGTATACTATAGAAGTGCCTAATAGTAGATAAATGATCAAATTAAATATGATACATTCATATAGTGTAATAGGAGGCCAGGCCATGAAGTTGTAGTTGAACATTTTATGAAATTGAAAGCTATTCATGGTATGTACTACCAAGTAACCAATCAGGATAAAAAATATAATTATATTCTTAAAATATTTTATATACATATACTAAAAAGAGGAAGTAAAACATATGAAAACCCAATACCAGATATTGACTAGTCATTGTCTCCTGTTTATAACATGAGTTTTTGTTTTTCTTTAGTCTTGTTTATATTTCCAATTTTAAATTAATGGATGCATGTTACTTCTATAAGAAAATAAAATGTTTAAAAAATATACTTAAGCATTTTTCCTCTGAGGATATTGGGAAGAAAGCCCAGATTTCAGTGCTTTATCTTTTAGAAGCCAGAGTAAAACTAGGTTAAGATACTATAAAACTTCTCTATACTCTGTCTATATTTTATTTTCTGAAATATTTGTTGTATTTAATAGAACTTCCAAAATATATGGTTTGTCCCAAGAATATAAAGACATTTAAATATCAAGACGTTTTAAATTATTTGAAAAATCCAACACATTTTCCAGTAAACTAAGACTGAAGGTTTTTTCCCTTGACATTATAATCTATCAGAAGTCAAGAAACAAGAAACTATTAATGCTATGTTTATTAAAGGCTAGGATGAGACCAAGCTTCCGCAAACACTACTCTTACTCAACATTTTTCTATATGTTCTAGCAAATGGAATAACACTAAATAAATGTATGCATGTTGAGAAGAAGAAAAATTAACAAAATTGTTTTTATTTGTACATAATATGAGTGACCCCTAAGGTAAACATAAGTAAATCAGCAAATAAATACCTTATTTTAAAATTTTAATAAATAGACTATGCTTGATTACACAAAAATTCAATGTCCTACACCATAGTATATATCATTCATAATCAACAGCAAAGAAAATGGGAAAAAAAAGCTATTCCATTTAAAATAACTATTAGACATATGAAAACCCTAGGAAAATATTTAAATGAAGCCTCTGTGAAAAAAAAACTACAAAATCATGAAGACAGATGTTAAAAAACAAAACTGAATGGAAAATCTAATTGTGTTTAAGAGTTTTCAATTCTCTCTGAATCCATTTGTAAGGAAATCTTTATGAACATCTTAGTGGAATTGTGAGGAAATGTAAAATTATTAGAAAAAAATGATTCTGTTTAAAAACATTCATTCATTCGTTCATTTATTTATTTATTTGATATGAACTCTTGCTCTGTCCCCCAGGCTGGAGTGCAGTGGCGTGATCTCAACTCATTGCAACCTCTGCCTCCTGGGTTCAAGTGATTCTCCTGCCACGGCCTCCTGAGCAGCTGAGACTAATTTTCGTATTTTAGTAGATGCAGGGTTTCACCATGTTGACCAGGATAGTCTCAGTCTCTTGACTTTGTGATCCACCTGCCTCAGCCTCCCAAAGTGCTGGGATTACAAGCGTGAGCCACACTGCACCTGGCCAAAAACATGAATCTTAAATTCATCCAACCAAGATCAATATTCAAGAACAGCTAAACACAACCATTTTGAATATAAGATGAATGCAAGCAGGCTTGTTACAATGTATTCTAGTGTTCTTATATTTAAAACAGTATGGAACGAATGGATATTTCAGAAATTTATATGTCAGTGAGACATAATGCAACATCCAGAAGCTGAATGAAATTCAAATGCAAATTGGAAATGTGAAAAACATATTTCAAATACATTAGAAAACGATAAAATAGTAAATCAAATGGAGACAATTGGCCAACAATAGATCAATAGATGGATGGATAGGTAGATGATGATAGATGATAGATAGATAGATAGATAGATAGATAGATAGATAGATAGATAGATAGATGATAGATAGATAGATAGATGTACCCATAGGTTACTCCTAAATAAAAGAAGTTCCAGATTGATTTGAATGTTAAAAATAAGAACATATACATACTAAAAGAAAACATAGGAGTTTACAAATAAATAATGTTTGAAAATGGACTACCTAAGCATGATACCAAAGCAAGAAGTAACAAATGCAAAGAATCTTGGATTAACCACATGAAAACGTAAAACTTTGAGAGTCACATTACTCCTTTTAAAAAGTTAAAAAAAACAAGGTATGAATGGATGAAGAAATTGTAGTGTGTATGCACAATAGAATATTATTTATCCTTTAAAAAGAAAGGAAATATTGTCATTTATCACAACATGGATGAGCCTGGAAAATGTTATCTTAAGTAAAACAAGCCAGACACAAAGACAAATACTGCATGATCTCACTTATATGTAGAATCTGAAAAAATCGGATTCATAGAAACAAAGGGCGGAATGATGGTTGGCAAGGGATTGGGGCCTGGTGGGGGTGAGGAGAGTTGGAATTGGGGAAATAATGGTCAAAAGATACAAAATTTCAGTTAGGAGAAATAAGTTTAGAAGATCTATTGTACATGGTGACTACAGTTAATAACAATGTATCGTATGCTTAAAAATCACTAGAAAGATTTTAAATGTTCTCACTACTCAAAATAAGTATACAAAGTAATGAATTTGTCAATTTCATTTTGCCATTTCACAATGTATACATATATCAAAACATGTTGCATACCATAAATATACAATTTTTGTCAATTAAAAAATAATAAAATGTTGAAAAGTAAATAATAAATGTTAAGATTTAGGACAGAATACTAATATCTTTAATAAGAGTAACAATAATAATAACCGGGTCTTATGTAGTGTTTATCACATGTCATGCACTATTCTAAGTGCTTTAATGTTGTAATTCACTTAATCCTCCTGTAAGCTCCATGTGGTAAGTACTTTGTTATCCTAATTTTACAAACAATGAAACTGAGGTATGGAAAGGTTTTTAGTTGCCCGAAGTTAGACAGTTCTAAGTGGTAAAGTCAGAATTTGAACCCAGCACACAGGTAGATTGGCTGTTGAGACTGTGCTCTGTGCATTCTGACATATGCCTCTTAACATTTACAAGTTGTTAACGGTCAGGAAGCTCAAGATAAGTGTTCAGTAGAATAACAGAACAAAACAAAAAGCACTTTACAAAAGGAAAAAAAGGAGGGAATACTTTGGTTTATAAATCCTTAGAAAATGTTAAACAATAATGGTTATCAAATACTGGAAAATAAAAGGAGATTGAATACCTAATATTTCAGAGCAATATTGCTTCCAATGTTGAATAAATCTCCTTAAGAGTGTGGTAATAGGAACTCTTATGTTGATAGATAAGTACATCTCTAGAGGGCAATTTTGCAAGCTATATAAAAATAATTTAAATCACATACTTTGACCCAGTTATTACTGCCCTGGGGAACTATTAAGCAAAGGGGTGTGTGTGCGCACGCACACACACACATGCACGTCTGTGTCTGTGTAAGAAGAATATATAATGTAGGCCAGGCACAGTTGCTCACACCTGTAATCCCAACACTTTGGGAGGCTGAGGTGGATGGATGTCCTGAGGTCAGGAGTTTGAGACCAGCCTGGCCAACATGGTGAAACCTGGTCTCTACTAAAAACACAAAAATTAGCTGGGTGTGGTAGTGCATGTCTGTAATCCCAGCTACTCGGAGGCTGAGACTCACTTGAATCTGGGAGGTGGAGGTAGTGAGCCAAGATCACACCATTGCACTACAGTATGGGTGACAGAACAAGACTCTATCTCAAAAAATAAATAAGAAGAATATATACTAAAATGTTCATGGTAATTCTGGTTGATGGGAATCTTTATCTTTCCCTGTAAACTTTCTTGTACTTTCTGGTTTATTTGAAATTAGTGTGGGATTCTTATAAAATCAGAAAAAAATACAACTATATTTTTGTTGATAGTATTTTGAATTGATTCAAATCTCCTCTACCTGAAAAGGTTATTTATTACTTAAAGCTTTGAAGCAGACAATCATATCAGTTAGGAATGCTTTTGGCTGAAAGAAATATGATAAACAATGTTGTATTATAAAAGTATTTGATTACATCAAGTAACTTGACTTTTGGAAGCAGGCAGTTTCAAGTTTGATCTAGTGGCTACATGCTATCATTAAGCACCCAGGAACTTTTTGTTTTCCTATGTGCTGCCCTCTGTAGGTTGATTTTTCTCCTTTAAACTCAAAGCCTCATAGTCATAAGATAGTTGCCTAAGCTGTAACCATCACATTCATCACACATCCACATTAAAGGCAGAAAAAATAATGGAGGGGTTGGGGAGAAATGCTTTCTTCTTGCCAGTTTCCATCTTTTTATCTGAAAAGAACATCCGTTTCATGATTGTTCTATCTCAGCAAACTTCAGTTTATTATAGGCAAAACTCACATGTTCAGTCTTAAACCTATATATGGCAAAGAGGCATGATTTGCTTAGAACAATTTTGAGTCACCCCCTAGAGCTGGGAGAGGATTCACCATTGTTGTGATTAAGTAATAGCCCATTACTCCACTCCCACCTATACAGAGTTAGGATTCTATTAGAAGTGAAAAAGCGGTGTTAAGTAGGCTACAAGCAGTGTCTGCCATAGAAACTGAATTTTCTTGTTAATATAGCAAAACAAAACAAAACTCCTTCATAAAACTTTCATTGGAAAAGTGGGCTAGTTAACATTTCTAGTTAACTGCATTCAGTTCTAATTTGGGACGTACTGGATCGTAGAAATTTAGAACCATAAGGAAAATTTTAAATCCTTAAAAATCACCGAGCCTAATTCACTTAATTAATTAACGAGGAAAGTTGGGGGCATCAAGGTTATAATCTATTCCACACCACTTGGCTATAATTAAAGAGCCAGGCCCAGCCTCCTGATTTTCTCTTTAATGCAGTGCCTGCCATGGTTTTGTCTCTAGCATGTTTTAATCTGGATAATTAAAAGGAATACTATAATGGGCCTCTCTTCATTTATTGTTTTGTCAGATCTTTTGCTGTTGTATTAAAAGTTTTATTTACCACTTCTGGCTTTGTCTTTAGATCTCATTAAATCTAAGCGGAAACCTGTCATATTTTACCATGGCAAAAAACAAACCTACAAAAACAAACAGAAGCAAAGGTAGAAAATGTTTTAGAACTTAATTTTCTTTCTTGTTACCGGTTCCTCTATGAAAATCTCTTCCTTGAATGTTTATTTCACTTCCTTGCTTGAGATATTAACTGAGTTTCAGATTCTTAAGAGCTAATGCTTCAACAATTTCTTCTAATACAAAATTTCTGAGAAACATATTGGACCAGAGAATATTTGTTAAGCTTTTTATTAAATTCAGATTTATGGAAACATTGCAAAGACAGAACAAAAAATTCCCATGTACATTTTATCAATAGTACTCAAATGTTGACATTTTAGCATGTTTGCTATATTAGGTATGTGTATGTATAAAGTTTTATGAACCTTTTGAGAGTACAGACATGACACGCCTTTACTCCAGGATACCTCTATATGTATTTCCAAAATTTCCAAAAACTGAGACATTTTCTTACTTAACCATAAAACCATGATCAAAATAAAAAAGGTAATAGTGAAACACTACTATCTCATCTATAAATCTTACTCAAATTTCATTAATTATACTACTAATGTTCTTCATAACCAACAAAATTTCTAGTCTAGGTCAATTCAGTATCATGTATTATATTTGGTTTCATGTCTTTTTAACCTCCCTTACCCACAGCAATTTCTTAGACTCTTTTTGTTGTTTTGGAAGAATTCTGGTCATTTATTTTGTGTTAATAGAATGTCTCTTAGAGTTAGTCTGTCTATGTTACCTATGATTAGATTCAAGTTAATATTTTGATAGCTATTTCAGAGAAATGGAGTTGCATCCTTCTCAGTGCATCAAAAAGTAAATTATATCTTTTTTCCTTTCCTGATGATGTTAACATTGATCATTTGATTGAGAAGATTTTTTTTCTAGCTTCATGCACTCTAATGTTACCTTTTTTTTTCTTTCCAGTTAGTAAATATCTTATGGGAAAATACTTTGAGACATGTAAATATAATGTTTCTCACCTACCTTGCCTACTGCTTTTGCCTGAAACAATTATTGCTATGGTAGTTGTCAAATGATTTTCTAACTCCATGATTCCCAGCACATTTATTAGTTGGCATTCTTCTGTTAAAAACAGCTTTCTCTTCTCTCTCATTTATTTTTATCAGTATGCATTCCTAGATTTTTGTTTTATTCTATAGGTTATACTATAGATGACTCTTACAACTCCAACTCAAATATTTTTGGTTTCCCCTGTCCCCTCTCCGTTGAATACTCTCCTAGCACTTTTACTTTACTCTGTAGCATATTTCACAATTTGCAGTTACATATTTATATATAATCATAATAGTGTGTGTGTGTGTGTGTATAAAATTTATATAACCATTTGTTTAATGACTGCCCCCAACATACTAGAGTTAACCTGCATAGAGACAGAGACTAGATCTATTTCATTCATTTGACATCCAGTGGAGTGCCTGACATAATAGCTATTTTTTGAGAGAACACTCCCGTATCTGAATATATTTTTAAAGACTTCAACATGTGTATATAGTATATATATACTATATATTATATAGTAAGTAGTATAAGTAGTTTAGTATATATACTATATACTAATTTACTATATATAGCATATACTATATATACACCATGTATACATTATATAGTACATTAGTATATGTAATGTACTACATATGTACATAATGTACTATATATACATATATACTATATATAGCACATACTATATATATTTTATATCTATATATACTCTCTATAGAGTATATATACCATATGTAGTACAAATACTATATATCTATATATTCTCTCTATATCTATATATACACAATGTACTATATATGGCATATATAGTACATTGTATATATATGTGTATATATAATACATTGTGTGTGTGTGTATATATATATATATATATATAGAGAGAGAGAGAGAGAGAGAGTGTGTGTACACTGTGCAGAAGGAAAATAAAGCAAAAAACCAAATTAGAAGGAAATATTAACTGATTTCATGATTGTGATAAGATGGCATTTCTCAGATATTTTACGGCAATTCTACCACACATGTTTATATGCAAAGGTCCCAATAAAAATGATTTAAGTCTCACATAAGTAAGTTTTCTCCAGCTTCTACTTGTCAATTATGAGATTTCTGTGTAGTGAAAACTAATTAATGTTTAAAAGCACTATTTATTCATTTAGTCAGTCAGCTAATATTTATTAAGGCACTGCAGTGGCCAGATACAATGTTAGTAATAGGTATGCACTGGTAATCAAAAAGGAATGCTTCCTATTTTCATGGAACTTGGAATTTAGTAAGAATGATAAACATTAAAAAAACAAATACCTAACTATTAATCACATTAAGCTATTTAAAAAGCTCAAAGGGGATGTTATGAACGATATTAACAGAAGCATCCTACTTTAAAGTAGATTGCTAGGAAAATCATGTCTGAAAAGAGTGTGATATATTAGCTGAGATCTGATGGACAAGAAGGAAGCAACACTGTTAAGGGTGTATGTGCAGTATGTTTACATGTGTATAGGAGAGGAAGAGGAGAAGGGCATTGCAGTGTGTAGCTAAAAATGTAAAAAGGTGAATAACTCATATAGCTAACCCATAGTATACAAACAGAAGGTAACTAGGATTGATAAATTCCATGTGGCTAACCCATAGTATATAAGAGAAAGTAACTAGGGAACAGACAGAGGAAGGGGCTGAAGTCAAGTTATACAGATCATTTTAGGCTGTCTTAAGGATTTAGGATTGTATTTTTTTCCAAGCAAAATACAAAATCATTAGTGGTTTTAAGCAGAGACATCATGGGATTGAAAGTACAGTCAATTCTTGGTATTTGCAGATTTTATATTTGCAAATTCACCTACTTACTAAGATTTATTTGTAACCCCAAAATGTGCCCAAAATTTGTGGCACCTTCACAGTCACGGAGCAGTGAAAAATTTGAGTCATCCAATCAATGCACGTATCCCCAGCTGATACCTAACAAGGTAATGCCCTGTCTTCCCGCTTCAGCTCTCATACTGTAAACAAGAGCCCTTTTTATGGTCCATTTAGTGCCATGTTTTCAAAACTTTTAGTTAGATGTGGGGTTAATTCATTTATTCTTTTGACATATATTTAATAGGCTTTCAGTGACTGTTAAATCATTATCTGTCAGAAAATGCCTTATTCACCAACTTGTAATGTTAATACTAATCATGCTATAAAAGCAAATTTTTTAACCTTATCATCATCCAGAGAGCCTCAAAAAGATATTCCCCTCCCACAACCATCAAGCTGAAGGATGCTTTCATTTTCATAGTAGAGAGTTTAGTATATTAAAAAACTTAATGCTAACTGCAATTTGGATATTTATGAAGTTCCCATCTTTTATATTTTTCAGTTATTTTATTTATTTATTTATTTATCTTTCTTTTTCTTTCTTTCTTTTTTTTTTTTTTTTTTTGTATGGTCTCACTCTGTCACCCAGGTTGGAGTGTAGTGGTGCAATTATGGCTCACTGCAGCCTTGACCTCTTGGGCTCAAGCAATCCTCCCACCTCAGGCTCTTGAGTAGCTAGAACTGCAGGCACACACCACCACACCTGGCTTATTTATTTATTTATAGAGACAGGGTCTCTGTATGTCACCCAGGCTGGTCTTGAACTGGAGTTCTAGTGATACTTCCATGTCACCCTCCCAAAGTGTTGGAATTACAGGCGTGAGCCACCTTTCCTGGCCAATGAGTTGTTTTTAATCAATTTAATTAAAATATTATTTTATCACAGGGATTTTTAAGAAGAAAGTAGTCATTGGTGAACCTTTCTGCAACTAAGTGTAAGACTTTAATTCACTTCAGATGAATTCCAAGAGCTTTCCCATATAAAGATTAAACAATTGCACAGTGAGCTGAGATGGCACCACTGCATTCCAGTCTGGCAACAGAGCAAGTCTCCATCTCAAAAAAAAAAAAAAAAAGTAAAAACGAAAAACAGATTAAGCAAATTAGGCAAAACATATTACTTTAGCAAAGTACTTTCTTTAGAAGTTAATATGGTTTGGCTATGTCCCCACCCTCATCTCATCTTGAATTGTAGTTCCCAAAATCCCCATGTGTTCATGGGAGGGACCCAGAGGGAGGTAATTTAATCATGGGAGTGGTTACCTCCATGCTGCTATTCTCAAAATAGTGAGTGAGTTCTCACAAGATCTGATGGTTTTATAAGGGGCTCTTCTCCCTTTGCTTGGCACTTCTAACTGCTGCTGCCTTGTGAGGAAGGACATGTTGGCTTCACCTTCCACAATGATTATGTTTCCTGAAGCCTTCCCAGCCATGCAGAACTGAGAGTCAGTTAAACCACTTTCCTTTATAAATTACCTAATCTTGGGTTTGTCTTTATTAGCAGCATGAGAACGGACTAATACAGAAATATATAGCATAGCAAAGACATACATAAACATATTGTATCATACACGTTGATTACCAACTCAAATCGTTATCCTTTTCTTCTTAGCACCAGTTCAGTATTGGTCACATAATCTCCTCCACATGTCCGTGTTCTTGGGAAAAACAATTCTATCACCAGCCCCAGAAGTTTGGAACTTGAACCACTTTAGTCAATGATGGTCATTTCATTCCCTCTGCTAGGAACTGACTTGGGAAAAGTCACGTGATCCAGCTATGGCCGAAGAACCTTGAGTCTGCTGTGATAACTTCAGAGAAAGATTTTCCAGATGACAAAAACATGTGGGAAAAAATATGTCTCTGAATGTGGGGTTAAGTGAGCCAGTGGTGCCAGGAGATATCTAAGCCATCTTGCAACTGTAGCAATTTAAGCACGAGGATAAAAGACAATGCCGAGGAAATACGTTAAAAATCTAGGTACATGATGCCACGGTTGAATGACTGAATTAACCAACCTACAGAGGAAATTGTATCTACAGCCTATTGTTTTTGGCATTTAAGACATTTTGGGTTGAGTATTCTGTAACTTGTAGCAAAAAGCGTCTTAATATGAACCACCATTAAGGAGTTTATTATTTCATACTTCATCAGTTATAAGATGCACATATTTGTACATTTTAATTCTCTAAAAAGGAAATACACTTACAATTGATAGCACCTCAGCTTCAATGAACTAAAAAATTATTTCTATGCTAAGTTTAATATTCAGTATTAAAATATACAAAAGCATTATGTTAAATAAAGGTATCCTGATAACATTCTAAAGTATCTAGCCATTGGTAGAACCTAAGGAAATCGGTATTAACCTGATATAAAATGAGATAATCCATCACCCATTATATTAGTTAGAAAAATGACTATAGGGTGTGAACTGTAATCATGGACTCAAGATGAAACAGTCAAGTTTATAAAATCTTTTGATTCTCCTCAAATATATTGTTATATATAGTTAGCATCCTTTCCACTAGAAAAAAAAATAGTTTCTTACTTTAAAAATACATAGTCATGTCTGATTAATTGAACATAAATTCAATTGAATGTCAACCATGAATATCGTGAAGCAGGATGTTTTCACTGGACATAAGGGATGTAATATATGAACTCAATATTTTAGGCAAGATAAAAATGCAGACAAGTAACTATAACACATGGCCATGTTTTTAGTCATGGTATTCACTGCTACCAGAACATCAATGAAGTAAAAATGGATACTTTTCTGGGGTATTGGGAAGTCTTGAAAGAGAGTAATGATTCAATCTCAGTTTTGAAGGATGCATATAATTTAGACAAGTCAAGATTCAATGGGCTAAGAATACTCGGACAAAATCATAGAGTCTCCAATGACCGGAGTGTTTTCCAGAAACAGTGAGGCCTCAAACTAAGATGTTAAAAATGTTGAAATAATGGGAAATAGAGTTGACAGGTAAGCAAGTTGAGATGCATTTTCACCACCAAGTTCTTTCTCTCAGGTTTTCTGGAAAGACTTGGTGATGAAATTCTAATCTTTGACTTCTGAAGATTGAAATCCTTCATAAGCAAGAACTGGCCTTCAGTTTCTCTAATAGGCTTCCTTACAGTTTTCCCAAGTAACAGGACAGCGTAGTGAAGAACAAGAAAGAAAATTGTACCTAAATACTCATAGGAACTTTAGTTAAAATAAAAATCAAAACAGTTCACTTATTTTATGTGCCAGCACTGTGCTAAGCATTTTACATATTTTAGCTAATGTTCAAAGCAACTTTATCACATAGACAGGAGCATTTTATTTGTGAGAAAGCTGAGTTTAAGTACCTTGTCCAAGGTCAAACAACCAGTTAACAAGAGCTAGAATTTTACTACAGTCTCACTCCCAAAGTTAAATTTATATCCACTATATTATATGACTACCAGTCACTTTTCAAACATGGATTTAAATAGATGTGATTAGCTCTTTCATTTGCCATTCCGAAAGGGGGATTTGGAGGCATTATTTTCTGTCTTTTAGTTTATCTGTTATTTTTGCAAAGTTCTTTCTGCTTTAGAATGCTATTTGCATCAAACCATATGAAGAATGTTCATGAAGAGCATCCAGTATTTATTACTAGGAAATAACCTATAATTACCTATTTTATGGAAAAAATTACTGAATGGCTTTCTAAAGATTGGTCAATCCTAACTGATCAACTGGCTAGTGATTTTCTATCAGCCTAAGTATTTATCATTCCCTTGGGTCAAATTTCATTCCATAAAGAATAGAGGGCTAGGCCTAATTGGAGAATAAATCTCAGGCATGCATCATGAGAAATACAGATTTTATTTTATTTTCTACAAATAACTTGCATGGAGGTGCCTTAAACTTAAGAAAAAATTTGGAGTTCTACAGACTAAAGTGCAAGTAAAATAGAAAAATATAAACCCTTCCCTTTTTTTCTTTCAAACAATTTAAAATTCAAGTCATGTGCTTTTTTGAATTTTTAAAAAATATAGACCAGTCTACAGCTCCAAAGGCCACAAAATGCCATAGAAATAAAAATTGATGACTAACCTTTGAGGAAGTTCTAACCTGGCCACAATCATTCTTCTGACCTTCACCAGTTTAATACTTGTATAACAGTTTTGTCATTCATTTATTTGGAGTACTTTTAAATATTATGTAATGGGCTAAAAATCTTTTCTTGACCAAACAGTATTTAATGGAGCAATACAAAACAGATATGTCTTCCTATAATATGATTATTTGATTAGTAAAATAAAATTTTGAAAAGGCCACCTATCAGAAGAAGAAATTAGATTTAAAACACTAAACCAAATCAACCCACACACTGGTATTTATTTTCACATTCATAAGGGAAAATTCACTAATACCCGATTATTTTCCACATCAAAGGAGAGCTTTAGATTCATGTTATAATTAACCTTATGTCATGATTCATTGCAAACTATAGTTTCTCTGCAATTTAATTGTAATTAATTTTCTTCTTATTAATTTTTGGAAAATGGCTTTTGTTTCTGTCCCCCATTTAATTTATGTAATGATCGTCCATTGACTTCAGAATTATCTTTGGGTGTGGCAAATTAAAATGAGGCTGTAGTAATGTGTGTAGAGATATTTGTAATGTCTGCTTCTGCTTAAAACTATGTCATATAAATTAGAAACCATCCTAGATGACAGGAAAATCAATGACTAGGATATATATATTTTGTATATATAAAAAATTTCAAAAGGTCAATTGTCGGAAGATAAGACTTCTCTTATCCATATATGTATGCCATAGCAATATTTGTTGAAAACTCCAAAACAATTTCACTTTGAAAGGAACAATTCTCAGCTCAACTGAAAGTACAGCAAAGGGGTTTAGGAAAAAGAAAAAAAGGTGATTTGAAAAGAAACATGTAGTTGGTCATGAGCAGAATAAAAACTATTTATGTAAGTACCATATTTATTTTTTGGTGTTAAAGCGACAGTGGATCCTAGCCATATCAAGATTTTTAAATTTTAAATAATACATTTATAAATAAAAAATTATACTAAAATCTCTAATTCTAATCCAAACCCACATAGATCTTCTCTGCCTTCCTCCAATAAATATGTGTATCTTCTTTATCTCACAGTAAGAAGCTTTGCACTCAACAATATCAATGTATTTACTCATTTGCTCCATCCTGCAATATAGGACAACAAACCTATTAAGTAAAAGTCAAGATTGCTTTATGGTTCCATATCAAGAATGTGGGTGTCTGGATAATGTAAAATACATTAGGCTGAAAATGTTGCCAAACAGGCAGATTTCATCAGAAATAGATCTGGAGAGAACATACAGTTCTTTTTAGTTCCTGATTCATTTTCTTATCCAAAGACCAAAAAAAAAAAAAAAAAAAAAACCAAACAAACAAAAAAAAACAGGGACATATATTTTTCCCTATTAGTGGTTTTGGATTGTTTGCTATCTTTCTGCTAATATCAACTTAATGAAGAAAGTTAAAAATTGAAAAAATATAGTATGATTATTTATTCCTATGTCTCTTTAGATGTAGTGTTAAATATTCTGTGAGATGCTAATAGGAAAATTATTTCACAACCAAATACATATAGTAAATATTCAGTTAAACATCTTTATAGTCACAGCAAAGACTCTTGGTGTTCTTAACATATTAACATACTAATAAGGTGGGGAAGAGAGTAGAATGGTGTACAAAGTCTCTTGATCCTAAAACCCTTTACTCAGTTTTCTTCAAAACACAAAGCAATTATCACAGTGTATGTTTCACATTTGCACAGTGATTTCTTTATCTTTAATATCTTCAAAATATATAGCAATTGCAGACTGGTCTATATATTTTTTTTAAAGTCATGACTTTAACCTGCCTCGATGAATGCTCCAGGAAGGCAAGGGCTATGTGTATTTTTCCTCATTATTTTATTTCCAGTGCCCAGCATAGTGCAGGTCACATAGATGCCATTGGTCTAATTACAGTTTGGGATCACCAGGGCTCAGGTCTCCCTAATTCAAATTTATCTACTCTATAGTGTGTGTGTGTGTGTGTGTGTGTGTGTGTGTGTGTGTGTGTGTGTGTGTGTGTGCACACGCACGCATGCGTCAGTTTTTTTATTTATAATGTTTGCTTTTAAAAATATATTGTCCTGTGAATTTTAACAAGCCTATACACTGTGTAGGCATCACCACAATTAAGTTGTAGAATATTCTCATTACACTGAAAAGTTTTCTTATGCTCCTTTATAATCAGACCCACTCCTCCCCTTTGTTCCCTCTAGATTACCAACTGCTAACTGATTTCTGTCTCTATCAGTTTGCCTTTTCTGGAATGACATATAAATTGAACCATACAGTATGTAACTTTTTGAGTCTGGCATCTTTCTTCCAGCATTATGCATTTGAGACTCATCCATGTTGCTGCATATATCCGGAGTTATTTCTTTTTATTGCTAGTAGTATGCCATATACGAATGTACCACAATTTGTTTTTCCCTTTTCAACCTGATGATGCTTGAAATGTGTCGATTTTTTTAGTAAAGCTGCTATAAATATTTGTGTACAGGTTTTATGTGACCTTGCATCTTTATTTCTTTTGATTGAATACCTGGGAATGGAACAACTGGGTCTTATGAGAAGCATATGCTAAAGTTTTAAAATACTAAATTACCTAATCATTTTCAGATGCAGTTGTACCCTTTTGTGTTCCCACCAGCCATATGTAAAAGTTCTAGTCACTCTACATCCTTGCCATCATTTGCTATCGTCAAACTTTTTAAACCATTATGAATATTCATATGAATATGTAAGACATGATAATAGGTGTGTGGTGGTATCTCACTGTGACTTGGACTTGCATTCCTCTACTAATGTAATTTTAAATAACGTTTGATATGCTTATTTTCTATCTGCCTCAATTCTTTGATGAAGTGTCCATTTTACTTTGTTGCCCATTTTTTTAAATGTGGATTATTGTTGTATTATTATTGAGATTTGAGAGTTCTTTACATATTCTGGCAAAAAGTCCTTTATCATATATGTATTTGCAAATACTTTCTCCCAGTCTGTGGTTTGTCTCTTCATTTCCTTAACAGGGTACATTGTGTTTTTGACCCCAAATGACTTTTTTAGCCTGATGTTCTGTTGTGAATTAGAGAGAATAAACTAAAACCCTTTACATGAAAGTGGCCTTTGTGTATCAGTACACATACTGATTTCACTTTAATTCAATTTAAAGTCTATGAGAGTAAACTTTTAGGAGACAGAGTTGAGATAGTTGCTTCTACAGTCATTCTTCCTATTTGGAAAATTGGCTTGTGGTATCATTCAGTAAAAACTCAGGTTGTATATCTAACTTCTACCCAGAACATAGACTATGTGGCCAGTCTTTAAAGATACAAAATTTGAAGATGAACCTACTTGGCTTCCGGGTTTCATCTTGATCCACAACCACCAGCAGGATTTCTCTAGAATGGTAAAAAATAAAAGATAAGTGAGCTAGTGGATTTTTTAAATCCATTGACTGAGTATATAAATAGTTGTGAGAATTCACTCAAATTCTCTTGTATCTCTAATAACACTGAACTAGGTAAACATAACAAAAAAGTGGAGGATGGAGGCATGGACCTGGGGATAAACTCTCCAAACTTTATGGGACTTTGGTAGCAAGCTGTCAGGCTTCCATCTTCGTTATATTAACTGTAAGCAGTAAAGGCCTATATTTTACTAAAAATGTATATTCAATCAAGTGAGGTGGTGATCTGTCATATCATGAATTTTATAGGTTTCAGATTTATTAGTATGGAAAATTTTATTTGTTCTGTGAAAATTACTTGCATAGGGCACATGGTATAGAAGAAAATGAGCCAGAATCTAACAATCTAGGGCAAAGTCACTACTATCTACCGTTAATATTTGGAGTCTACCATAAATTGGGCATAAGGGAAGTAAAAATAACCTCTCTGAGTTATATTGTGTATCCAACAGAGGATGAATTGAAGCAGAGATATGTAATGATTCCTTAGAGGGGAAAAATGGCTTCTTAGATATGATTTTCCAGTAACAATATTGAATATGAGCATACCTAATCAACCAGAAGAGAAAATCGGTCATCTTGTAATGTCTAAGAGATAGGAAAATTTCAACAGAGGACCATTGGTGTAAAAGTCCCATTGGCAAGGCCAAAACTTTTCTGAACAGGGATGAACTGGACACATTTGACCTAGAGTTATTAAACTTTAGAATCATTTAAATAATTTTATCTTATTTTGATTTTGAGGTCAGCGTATGGGCAGATAATTTATTCATCACATAGATGAGCATTTCAGTGCACACAACTGTTTTATTTCTCATCATGAATTAATAAATTTACACTCTACTTTCATACATGAATTAGGTCAACATGAGCTCATCCTAAAAATGTTCCCCTATGGATTTATTCTCTTCTGTCATAATTTTATTGCTCTGACTGTACAATACCCTCGGAGCCATTGTTTTATTAACATTTTTCTTTAAATTAACTCACCCGTTTTTTAAACTGAGCCTCAGATTAAATATTAATATCTGAGGTCAGTGAACTAGTTATGTTATTTCCCTAAGATGCATTAGAATAAATTACTACAGAAATAAAAATTGTTCGTGCATGGATCAAAAATTACCTTGCATGCCACACTTTGTAAACACTGCTTTGTACCTTGGCAGATTTACAAATGTAGTGCCACTCTGTGAGAAGCCAGCTGACCTTTTGTGATGACACCAGCTCATTAAGTGCTTTTTGCATTTGAAAATTATGTACTAAATAATTACATGAGTAGCTGGATCACACAATTGGTCTCTCTGGGCATCTTTTTCTTGATACATAAAATTAAGTACTTTCCAACTCTAAATGTTATGGCACTAGACAAAACTATATGTGACATACCTAGAAAGAACAGGGAAGAGAACACAGACACTATTTGATCTCAGAGAATTGAATTAACCTCTCTAACCTCCAAGTTCTATCAGTAAAATAGGTATACTAGTATAATTAGCATCTCTGGGTTGTTGTAAGAATTAAATGAGATTAGATGCACAAAATACCCTTAAGACAATGCATGGAATATAGGTATATTGGTTAGTTATGCAGAAGATGAGGGAGTAGAAGAACGAATTAAACAACATCCTAAAGAAACAACCAAACAGGTTTGATTGCTTCGTAAAGTCAATGTCATCTTTAAAAAATATATGAAGAGCCAGGCGTGGTGGCTCACGCCTGTAATCCCAGCACTTTGGGAGGCTGAGGTGGGTGGATCAGAAGGTCCAGAGTTTGAGACCAGCCTGACCAACATGGTGAAACACTGTCTCTACTAAAAATCCAAAAATTTAGCCAGGCATGGTGCCATGCACCTGTAATCCCAGCTACTCAGGAGGCTGAGCAGGAGAATCAATTGAACCTGGGAAGCAGAGGTTGCAGTGAGCCAAGATTGCACCACTACACTCCAGCCCGGGTGACAGAGCAAGACTTCATCTCAGAAAGAAAAAACAAAAAATAAAAAAATATATGAAGAAGCTCGTTGTTCTAGATTATGAGAGATTTTAAAAACTTGACATCCAAATACAAGATGTCATCATTAATTAAATAAAAGTTCTACAGAAATCGATTAATGACAATTGGGAAATAATTGGAGACATTTTGGTAGTCACTGGATACTATTAATAGATTATATTTGACAATTGTTAATTTGATTAGATACAGAACTGGCCATACAGGATGATGTTCTTGGTTTTAAGCGTGAGGTGCTGAAGGATTTTGGAGTGAAGTATCATGATATCTGCAATTTACATTGAAATTATTCAGCAAAATTTAAAAAAGCTAGATAGATTATTGAAGTAATCAGCAAATAGGTCAAAATGTTAATAATTTTAATCAAGATGGGGTATATGGGTGCTTATTGTACCAAATTTTATAATTTTCTGTATATTTGAAACTTACCATCATACAAACTTTGAAAGAATGATTCCAGTGCACTGATAGGACAGATTCCAAGAAACACTGTAGAACAAATAAAGTGTAATGCCAAGTAGTGCACAGAATAATCCCATTATGTACAGCTTTCTTGCTCCTTACTCTTTCCTTCATTTCTGCCTTCTTTCCTTTCCTTCCTATGTTCAAAGAATAAAAAAGAAACTGTCAATCATGATTCATTTTTCAGAAAAGAAACTAGGATTTGGGGTAAAGAAAAAGGGATTTTACTTTACATTTAACTTTGCTCAATACTATTTGAATTTTTTTTTACCATATTCCTATGTTGTTTTAACTCTTTGTTAATGTTTAAATAAAAGTCACAGCCAAACATTTTAAAGTTAATTATTATTAGCTATTTAGCCAAAATTATTATTATTTCTCTGAACAAGACTCTTCCCTTGAATAGGACAGGTTCTCAAACCAATGATTTTGTACAGAGTTCCTGCTGAAGACACTGATTTGACCATAAAGAAAAAAAGGTTCAGGATGCAGACAGCTGGAGAAGAAAAAAATTTGCCACACACACCTGCCATTGATATGAATAGAAGAAATATTCAGATACCTGCTCCTTAGATTCTACAGTTTGCCTTTTTAAAAAATCCAGATTCATGTTAGAGCTTTTTAATATTTTTGTCTAGCAGGTTAACCCAATAAATAAATATTTTATGGGGTTTTCTGGTGGAAACTGGAAAACCTGTTAGACAAATTCTAAAAGAGCTCTAACAATAATCTGGATTTTAAAATTTGTTTCACTAATCTGGATTTTTAATTAATTAAAGTACAGATTGTTTAAATAGTCATGTCCACCTTCATAATGTAATTTTAAAATTTTTTCTTGGAATATATTTTTCTTAGCTGTCTGAACTGAATAGTAGTTTTTCAAAATAAGATAACTACAAATATAGCTTTCTTTCCTCTCTCTCTCTTACTTACTTTCTCCTTTTCTTTTTTTTTTTTAAATGTAATCTCTCTTTATTGTTATTACATGCAGGTTTGTTACATAGGTATACACATGCCATTTTGGTTTGCTGCACCCATCAACCCGTCATCTACATTAGGTATTTCTGCTAATGCTATCCCTCCCCTAGCTCCCCATCTGCCAACAGGCCCCTGCATGTGATGTTCCCCTCCCTGTGTTCATGTGTTCTCATTGTTCAACTCCCATTTAAGAATGAGAACATGTGGTTTTTGGTTTTCTGTTCTTGTGTTAGTTTGCTGAGAATGATGGTTTCCAGCTTCATTCATGTCCCTGAAAAGGACATGAACTCATCCATTTTTTATGGCTGCAAAGTATTCCATGGTGTATATGTGTCACATTTTCTTTATCCAGTCTATCATTGATGGGCATTTGGGTTGGTTCCAAGTCTTTGCTGTTCTGAACAATGCTGCAATAAACGTATGTGTGCATATGTCTTTATAGTAGAATGATTTATAATCCTTTGGGCACATACCAAGTAACAAGATAGCTGGGTCAAATGGTATTTCCGGTTCTAGATCCTTGAAGAATTGCCACACTGTCTTCCACAATGGTAGAATTAATTTATACTCCCACCAACAGTGTAAAAGCATTCCTGCTTCTCCACATCCTCTCCAGCATCTGTTGTTTCCTGACTTTTTAATAATCACCATTCTAACTGGCGTGAAATGGTATCTCCTTGTGGTTTTGATTTGCATTTCTCTAATGACCGGTGATGATAAGCTTTTTTTAATATGTTTGTTGGCCACATAAACGTCTTCTTTGGAAGAGTGTCAGTTCATATACTTTGCTCACTGTTTGATGGGGTTGTTTGTTTTTTTCTTGTAAATTTGTTTAAGTTCCTTGTAGAGTCTGGATATTAGCCTTTGTCAGATGGATAGATTGCAAAAATTTTCTCCCACTCTGTAGGTTGCCTATTCACTCTGATGATAGTTTCTTTTGCTGTGTGGAAGCTCTGTAACTTAATTAGGTCCCATTTGTCAATTTTGGCTTTTGTTGCCATTGCTTTTGGTGTTTTAGTCATGAAGTCTTTGCCCATGCCTATGTCCTGAATGGTTATTGCCTAGGTTTTCTTCTAGGGGTTTTATGGTTTTAAGTCTTACATTTAAGTCTTTAATCCATCTTGAGTTAATTTTTGTATAAGGTGTAAGGAAGGGGTCCAGTTTCAGTTTTCTGCATATGGCTAGCCAGTTTTCCAAACACCATTTATTAAATAGGGAATCTTTTCCCCATTGCTTAAAAGTGACAGGGACAATGGAACCAAGTTGGAAAACACTTTTTAGGATATTATCCAGGAGAACTTCCTCAACCTAGCAAGAAAGGCCAGCATTCAAATTCAGGAAATACAGAGAACACCACAAAGATATTCCTTGAGAAGAGCAACACCAAGACACATTATCATCAGATTCACCAAGGTTGAAATGAAGGAAAAATTTTAAGGGCACCTAGACAGAAAGGTCGGGTTGCCCACAAAGGGAAGCCCATCAGATTAACAGCAGATCTCTTTGCAGAAACTCTGCAAGCCGGAAGAGAGTGGGGGCCAATATTCAACATCCTTAAAGAATTTTCAACCCAGAATTTCATATCCAGCCAAACTAAGCTTCCTTTGCAGACAAGCAAATGCTGAGAGATTTTGTCACCACTAGGCCTGCCTTAAAAGAGCTCCTGAAGAAAGCACTAACTATAAAAAAGAAAAACTGGTACCAGCCACGGCAAAATCATACCAAATTGTAAAGACAGTTGACACTGTGAAGAAACTGCATTAAGTATGGGCAAAATAAGCAGCTAGCATCATAATGACAGGATCAAAGTCACACATAACAAAACCTTAAATATAAATGGGCTAAATGCCCCAATAAAAAGACACAGACTGGCAACTTTAATAAAGAGTCAAGACCCATGAGTGTACTATATTCAGGAGACCCATCTCACATGCAAAGACACACATAGGCTCAAAGTAAAGGGCTGGAGGAATATTTACTGAGCAAATGCAGAGCAAAATAAGCAGGAGTTGCAATCCTAGTCTCTGGTAAAAGAGACCTTAAACCAGCAAAGATCAAAAAAGACAAAGAAGGGCATTATAGGGATCAATGCAACAAGAAGAGCTAACTATCTTAAATATATATGTATTCACTACAGGAGCACCAAAATTCATAAAGCAAATTCTTAGAGACATAAAAAGAGACTTACACTTCCACACAATAATAGTGGGAGACTTCAACACCCAACTGTTAATATTAGACAGATCAACAAGACAGAAAATTAACAAGGATATTTAGGACTTCAACTCAGCTCTGGACCAAGCAGACCTAATGGACATCTACAGAACTCTCTACCCCAAATCAGCAGAATATACATTCTTCTCAGCACCATGTCATGCTTATTCTAAAATTGACCACATAATTGGAAGTAAAACACTCCTCAGCAAATACAAAAGAATGGAAATCATGACAAACAGTCTCTCAGATCACAGTGCAATCAAATTAGAACTCAGGATTAAAAAGCTCACTCAAAACCACACAAGTACATCGAAATTGAACAGTCTGCTTCTGAATGATGACTGGGTAAATAACAAAATTAAGGCAAAAATAAATAAGTTCTTTGAAACCAATGAGAACAAAGACACAATGTACCAAAATCTCTGGACACAACTAAAGCAGTGTTTAGAGGAAAATTGATAGCATTAAATTCCTGCAAGAGAAAATGGGAAAGAACTAAAATTGACACACTACCATCACAATTAAAAGAACTAGAGAAACAAGAGCTAACAAATTCAAAAGCTAGCAGAAGACAAAAAAATAACTAAGATGAGAGCAGAACTGAAGGAGATAGAGACACAAAAAACCCTTCAAAAAAATCAGTGAATGCAGGAGCTGGTTTTTTGAAAAGATCAACAAAATAGACTGCTAGTCAAACTAATAAGAAAAGAGAGAAGAATCAAATAGACACAATAAAAACTTATAAAGGGGATATCACCAGTGATATCTACCATCAGAGAATACTATAAACACCTCTACACAAATAAACTAGAAAATCTAGAAGAAATGGATAAATTCCTGGACACACACACCCTCCCAAGACAAAACCAGGAAGAAGTTGAATCCCTGAATAGATCGATAACAACTTCTGAAACTGAGGCAGTAATTAATAGCCTACCAACAAAAAAGAGCCCCAGACCAGATGGATTCACAGCCAAATTCTACCAGAGGCACAAAGAGAAGCTGGTAATATTCCTTCTAAAACTATTCCAAACAGTAGAAAAAGAGGGAATCCTCCCTAACTCATTTCACGAGGCCAGCATCATCCTGATACCAAAACCTGTCAGAGACATGACAAAAAAAGAAAATTTCAGCCCAATATCCCTGATGAACATCGATGTGAAAATCCTCAATAAAATATTGGCAAGCCAAATCCAGCAGCACATCCAAAAGCTTATCCACCACAATCAAGTCAGCTTCATCTCTGGGATGCAAAGCTGGTTCAAAATATGCAAATCAATAAATGTAATCCATCACATAAACAGAACCAATGACAAAAACCACATGATTATCTCAATAGATGCAGAAAACTCTGTTTTTAAAGTTAAAAAATCAGCTTGCACCAAGGATTTAATGTTAAGTTTTTTT